>LAXH01000132.1:22462-43866 GCA_001006505.1 Tilletia horrida | reverse complement strand
GTGAATGAATGGAGGCAAGCTTGTCCCTTCCCTTTGTCCCCCCCCCCCCTGCCTGTGGATGCGGGGGTCGGCGCAGAAAGAAGTGACACCTCAGTTCGTGTTTTGCCTTTGCGGGGTGTGCAATGCCAATAATGGCTCCTTGGAAGATCATTGATTGGGCTTCCTCCGAGGAAGGTTCCGCTGCAGACTTGCCACTCATGGAATCACTTTGGCCTCTTGGAAAGGCCAAGTTTTTGTTGAACGACCTTTGGCGTGAGTTCATGGTTGAGCAGGTGTGAGGCCAGACCACCGGACGCCGAGGCCCGAGCCACGTGATGTAACAAGTTCAAAGTCCAAATCCTGAGAGGGAACACACGGAATTTCCGTCTACATACAAGAAAGATGGACGTTGGTTGTTGCTGCTCATCTGGAGATGGAGCAGGAGCCAGGGCGGAGAATGATTGTTTGGTAGGATTGGAGGGTGAAACGTTGGCGACGTCAGAGTTTTGACACCTCGACCTGAGTCAGCACTCATCAGCAGCGAGCCTCAGCTGCTGGCTCGAATCGGTGACCGAGTGAGAAGCATTGCGCACACAACCGCAACCAAGGCGCAGACTCCAATTGCCCGACCGCAGATTGAGGCAAAAGAGGCTCGAGCCTGTGTACTGAGAGCAACGAGATGCAGTTGCCAACCAACCAACCAAAGGAGAGAGCGCGGGCGAGAGAGAGAGAGAGCGACGTGCTGTGCGCAGTATTGATTGGTGAATCTGTGCTGCGAGTCTGCGACCGAAGGAAGGGGAGGGAGAGCATGGCCGAGGTGGGTGATTAATAAGACGTCGATAAACTATGATGATGTGTGAAAGAAGATTAGAGATCGGGAGGGACAAATGAGGCAGTCTTTAGGAGCACGACACTGGTCCAGTGCTTACACTGAGCAAGATCCCCCCACACTTTCTTCACTTGATGCAGGTGCACATCGATTCCTCGCGGCGTGTGGCCCAAAATCCATTTTCATTGTCATTACACATCCTCGTATAAGTAGTAGTGTACTGTAGCCACACAGCTCCCTCAGCGCTTCGGTCTGTCGCATCATTGAAGGGTCGTGTCAGCAGCCAAATGGGTTCCAACCAGTATATAAGGTCAGACCTTCTCCTCTTCCTCACTGAACAGCGTCCTCCCTCTGTCCAATCTCACAGCTCTCTAGATCAGCAACAAATGGCAACCCAGACTCAAACACTACAGCAGCCCGTCCACGACGACGGTGGCTCCATGGCCCCCGACACTGCCTGCGATGAGCCCGCTCCCTCCGCCCCCGGAGGAGCCGGCTCTGGCGCATTCACAAAGTCCAAGGACGGTCAAGAGGTAGACAAGGTGTACGGCACCAGACCAAAGACAACTTGGCACCTCAAGCCTCGCAAGGAGCTCACTCTCTGGGAAGGCATCGCAGCCATCGACACATGCCCCCCTGACATCTACCGCAAGAGACACGAGCACGAGAAGCGGGGTCCCATGCCCACCCAGCCCATCTGGAAGGAGAACCTCTTCATCATCAGCACCGGTTCCTTCGGACCCTTGATCCACTACACCTGGAACAAGCTCTTCCCCGACCACCTC
This sequence comes from Tilletia horrida, assembly GCA_001006505.1. Classification (NCBI taxonomy): domain Eukaryota; kingdom Fungi; phylum Basidiomycota; class Exobasidiomycetes; order Tilletiales; family Tilletiaceae; genus Tilletia; species Tilletia horrida. The sequence continues at coordinate 42,273 of LAXH01000132.1, read as the reverse complement.
ATGCACTGGGCTCCCGCCCTCGTCGTCTACCACCTCACCTTTATCGTCTTTGCCATCTCGCTCATCAACCGACTCCACGCCAAGATGATCTCCTTTGGTGTCTTTGACGAGCAAAATCGTGGACGCGACATGGTCGACGACAAGCACGTCAACCACCTCGGCCGATCCATCTTCATCTACACCGTCCTCCGCGTCGTCCAGCCCTTCATTGCCCAATGGCGCGGCCAAATGGTCAACCCCTTCGACGGTCTGTCCGTCTGGTCCCCACTCAAGCTCGCAGTCTGGGAAATCGCTCTCGACTACTGGTTCTACCTCTACCACCGCTCGTCGCACGAGTTTGACAGCCTCTGGTGGGTCCACCGTCAGCACCACGCCACCAAGCACCCAACTCCCATCCTCAGCATTCTCGCCGACGATGTCCAAGAGTGCCTCGAGATCTTCATCTGCCCCTTCTTGGCCACCGTCTGTGCACCTACCCTGACCTTTGCCGAGTTCCACTACGCCATCGTCGTGAGTAGCCGTAGTGTCTACAAGCATGATTGTGGTGCTTGGCTGATTTGAGTTTCTCGCCACCCTTTTTTGCCGCACACCCCTAGTACACCCTCTACGTCGAGGCTCTCGGCCACTCTGGCATCCGTGCAGTTTGGCAGCACCCGGTCCTCGGCTACTTCCTCCGCCCCTTCGGCATGGAGCTCGCCGTGGAAGACCATGACCTGCACGTGAGTGGATTTTTTTTTTTAAAAAATGACACAACACCTCTTCCTACCTCGTTCTGACCCTCTCAACTCTTCCTACCATCATTCCCATTCCTTTCCACAGCACCGATTCGGACGTAGCGGTAAAAATTACGGCATTGAGTATTTTTTTCTTGTTTTGTTGCAGACAATGACGGTGTGCTAACCTCCATACTTGTTTTTGTGACCTTACAGAGCAAACCCGCATTTGGGACCGTGTGTTCGGCACCATCGGTGACCGTATCGAAACTCCTGCCACTGGCACTCGGTTCTTCTGAAGCGGACGTACTGTCTCGCTACAGACTGCGAAAGCACGTCAGTGTCTCTGATTGGCACGCGAGGCTGGTCATGAAGGACCCAGTCGGATCACATCCCCTACATCAATACATCACATATCGATTCCAATAAACAGGTCGGCGAGGGTTTACGGATACAGCATCGGGCACCGATATCCGCCAATCGCATTCCTCCCTCCCTCAGCTCATGGATGATGTCGCCGCAAGATGTCCTGCTTCCAATATAGCTACCATACCCCCTCTTTAACAAAATGGAACCAGCATCGGTTGGTTCGATCTCCTCGCCTCGGCATCTTCCATCGCTCCTGTTTGTGTCCAACTATCCTGCTGTAACTAGTACTCGCTTCAGTCTGTTCCAATCTGCACATCTCTATATCATACATTTCCCGAGTGTTGTCAGGCTTCGCATCGATCTTCTTCAGATCTTCCAGCAGGACAGGACGTTTGGGGTGCAACGTGCGGAACGAACGTTTTTGGCCGTGGCGGATTTGGGTCACGTGACTGTATTGGAAGATGGACGCGCTTCAAGAAAGTTGAGAAGGTTGTTGGATTCGTCAAACACACACTCGCTCGACCTTGTCAAGTCTTCGTGAACGCTCAACAGTCGCTGTCCAGCTCTGCGCTTCTACTAGGCGTCGAGGTAGAGACGAGACTGTGACCATGTCTCGGCTGAGGGATGCAGAGATGCCCTTGGCACTCGCAGACTGCTCCTTTGACGAGCTCATCCCAGACGCAGGACTGACCTCGACCGAAGCCGGCAAACTATCAACAACAGCAACCTCATTCTCGCGCGTCGCAACTCTGTCCCTTCGAGAGCCAGACCAGAAGCTTACAGCGACGCTGCTTCCGGATCGACTACCACCCTCGCATGCGAGCTCCATCATCTACGCACCGACCAGCACCCTCATCGTGGCCCGTGCCATCCATCACGATGCACGCGCCGGTCCCTATCTCCACCTCACCTTCTCCGCCTTACCGACCCCAGGCCAAACATCAAGAGCACGCGCAGATGCGTCTCTCACGATCCCCTTGCCTGCTCCAGCAGTAGACAACATTGGTCTCTGCATCGACCCTGGATCCGGAGATCGGAACCTGCTGCAAGTCTTTATCCTCACGCACGGCGCACAGCTCTTCGAGCTCTCGATCCCCATAGCTTCCGCAGTCACGCACGGCTTGAACGTGCGGAGCCTGCAGCGCAAAGTGGAAGATCTCGGCAGCTTCTTGAGTCCGGCTCCGGCTTGGACGGCGGGTGCCGAGCAGTCCTCGGGCACGGCTAGCGCCATGGCATTAGTGCTGGGTCAGAAGCAGCTGAGCAGAGGTCGAGCTGCGATTCAGTGCATATTCGTCCACGCAAAACTAGCTCTGATAGCTTGCGAGGACGGAAGTCTGATCTTGCTGAAGCGGGACGGGAGAAAAGGTGCGTTTAACAAACAGTACATTTTGGGGAGGATGAAGAGTCTCCGCTGCTGGCTCACACCACCTTTGTTTTTTTTTTGTTGCACCCTGCTTCCCTCTCAGCGCCATGGCAAGAAATCAATCTCAAGCCTACGTCTTTTCTGAACACATTGGCGCGCCTGATCCCTAGAGCCTCAACCGCACCAGCAACATCACGCTCCGCCGGCGGTGTGGCCAGCACCCAGCTCCCCGAGCCAACCGCGACCTTCGAGCCTACCCAGATCCTAGCTCTCGACTCTTTCGACAATGAAGCAACGTTCGCCCTCGCATTTGCCGTATCCCGAGATCGAAAGCTCAGAATCTGGGGCCTGACCTCGGAACAGTGCTTGCACCAACTCGAGCTACCGCGCAAACGACCCGACTTGACTTCGAACGAGGCAGGGTTTGGCGCGCGAGCGATTGCTCGGCGCGCACTAAGACTTCGGGGAGGCGCAGACCGTGGCGGTGATGGTGGAAGGGAAGGCTCCGTGGCGGCCTCCTCGGTCAATGGGAGCGCAACAGGCGGAAGCAGTCCCGTCAAGGCGCCGTCAGAGTACAGCACAGCTACAGCCGCTTTCCAAGCAGGCGCCGTCTTTGGAGCGGCGGGCCTGTCTGGGTCCGCTGATGGGGCTGGAAGTGGAGGAGGAGGGGTCTCGTTGCCCCGGATCCGAATCGAGGAAGCACCTGAACAGAGTCCGTACTCCCTCTTTGCGCTCGTCTTTGTGCCTGTTCCTGCAACGCCTACCCAGGCGCGAGCGGAGAGCTTCTTCATCTTTTATGGTATCCGACTCTCTCATGCGAACAATGGCAGTCAGGGATCGGACGAGATTGTCCAGTCTGTGACGCCGCTGTGGAGCTGCGCGGCTGCGGATGAAGGAGAGGATGAGGCGGCCGGCTTGGCTGCGGTGCCCGCGCTCCGAGCGCTCAAATTGCAATCCCTGTTCGAAGATGAGGGCGATGCACAAGGATGGACACTCTGGACGGCGTGGAACACCCTTGCCGGACCAGAGCTACGAAAGACACAGATCCCGCTCGACATCCACGGCAAGATTGTCCCGACAAAGGCACAAGATTCGACTGCTCCTTCACTAACGCAAGAAGAGGTAATTCCACCCATCTGGACCTCCGTGTCCATGTTTCCCTGTCCATCGTCACCCGCCTCGTCTTCGAGTGCACGGGCTCGCTTCCAGCCTCTGCACGGACCAAGCTTTCAACAGGACCTGGCACGCGCAGTCGAGTACGAATCGAAGAGCATTCCGGAATTCTTCATCGAGCGCATCTTTGAACCTGGCCGCTTTGATCTGCGGAATCTGGCCAAAGCAGCGGACTGGTATGAGGACGTCCAGAGGAAAGCGTTGCGAGGAAAGGAGCTTGGTCCGGACGAGAGCATCAATGGCGGCCCGGTCCCTGGCCCATCTACGACCCGTGGTGATTCAGCTCGGTGTCAACCTACGGCCCTGAAGGCTCGTCTGATCTCGTTGATCGGCTCGGACCTCCGACCGCAAAGGGATGCGGCCACGGGAGCCCTCGTCCAAGACGAGTTCGAAGGTCTGCTCATCAGAGAATGGATCAAACTTGTCGATCGTGCAGAGCATGAAGAGGACGCGGCGAGGTTTGTCGTCGGATTCGTCGAGAGTGTTGTGTGTGCGGACGAGCCCGTCGAAGATCCTGACTCTGGCCCTCAGACTGATGCGCAGCCAGGAGCACTCGAGTCGGCCTGGGCATCGCAGAAGAGCGATCCCATCATGATTGTTGCCAACAACCGGATCGGAGTGCCGATCGCGGAGCTACCAGCGGAGACTCTGCTGCGTATCGCCCAGCAAGCTGCCACGGAGGAGTTGAGTCTTTTCACGAGTCAATCAGGCGAAGATTATTCGATAGACACCAAGGAGAGCAAGCGCTTCCTTCAGCCGGACATTGCCTTGATCGCCGCGGCTACGCGCAACTCGGCAGTCATCCCACTCGAAGATATGTCAGCTGATGACATCGGTTCGGACATCTCTTCAAGACTGGAGCGATCTCGTCTCCTTGCAGGCTTGACAGCACTCGGCCTCAGCGTACCGCGCAGTCTAGCCAGCTCGACTGCGAGAAGTGTCATCGAGGTGCTACGTCACTCGGATGCATCCGGTCAGGGACGTATCTTCAACGACGATATTCAGGATGCGTGGATCGCCTCCTGCGAGCTGCACTACGCTGATGCGCTCCGTGACCTAGAAGAGGAGCTCCGTGGTGAACGTGCTGACCTCGATGATGACGCTCAAGACGATGATCCAGAGTTCGAACAGCATCTGGCGCAAGGTCGGGCCGACATTTTGGAAGATACTTCGCGTCTGGTGGGAGAGTGGGTGAAGAGCCAGCTCTTCTCGGTAGACGAAGTGGTGGGAGACGAAGCGAATGCTGTTGACCAGAGAAAGATAATGCTATTGGAACAGGCGCTCTGGCTTTGGTTGGATCTCATGTCGGGTCCATCCTTGAGTACACCGGTGCCGGACGAGGAGACTACTTTGACAAGTCCTATCACCGGCACTACCATCGGCGCCGTGCTTACCGCGGACGGAGCCGAAAGGTCGCTGCAAGCAAGACGTCGGTTAGCACACGCGCTGCTGGTCGTCCTTCTGAGTCTGCAACGTTCGGCCTTCTTCAACCCCGCCTCAGGTGATGCCGGGCTCGACGGCGAGGAAGATGACCCTTTCGCATTGGACCTCGCGGACGTCCCGCGCCGCTCGGACAAGATTATTCCATCCCTTCCGCTGCTGCTCTCTACTCTCTTATCTGTCTTACAGCGCATCGAGGCCCTGTACAACCTGACAACAGTCAGTGCCCGGCCCGAAGCTGACCCAAGGAAACTCTTGGCCGCAGCGGAAATGGAGCGAAAGCAAAACTTGCACCAACTGCGCGAAGAAGAAGACCTGGTGCAAGATGCGGACGAGTTTGAAGACCTGAGCTTCGATCGCACGGTGACGCGCTTGGGCAACATGACTGTGCAACCGGGCCGTCATGATGCGGTAGACGCGCGACCGGCCTCGAAACCTGCATCGTTCCGGAATCTGTTCCACTATGCTGTCCACAAACAGGCCATCGACGCAAGCGTTACGGACATCACCGGCGCAGCTGCTTACGCCAGAACAGGAGGAGATGGCCAATCGCCGGCCGCACCAGCCTTGTTGGAGCGGATATCGAACGCCGCTTCCGGCATACTGTCCTTCAACGGCCTGCTTGGTTTATACCTTCCATCAGCAGTTTGGACAGCCGTGGACGACCGATCTGCTGAAAGCCAAGATCTGTACAGTCACGGCCAATTGGTTGGCAGCGCCGTCTACGCAGCCAGCCCACGATTTGAAGCCCCTCAGGCACAATTTGGTCGGGCGTTGTTCAATCTGGGTTTCCCCTCTGCGGTGATTTCCTACGTGACGGTGTTCAGCGAAGGCAAGAACTCGGCGGTTTCGTACCTCACCGCCAGAGCACTGATAGCGTCGGGCCGCTTCGAGGCTGCGGAGGCTCACATCCATTCTGTCGCCAGCTCGTTGCGCAAGCTGGCCAATGACCTCACTCGGGCATTTGGCCAGCGCGAGCAGAGGCGGCAAGCACGACGACCGCAACGCTCTCCGGATGATTGGGAGCATGCGGAAGGAAGTGGCGAGGAAGGACGAGTTTCTCCGCCGCCGGAGGAGGAGGAGGAAGCGCAAGCTATGGACGAAGATGACGAGGACGACGAGAGTCTCGACCCTTACGATGAAGACCAGAAGGCCCTGATGCAAGTACTGCCGGAGAGCGTGACCACAGCAATCGAGGCACACGCGGCTATACCCGCTGTCGCCGTGGAACTGTACTATCGGCACCTGGTCGATGTCTTGCTCGAGTCGGACGCTGCTGGCCTGCTGATCAAGGTGTGCAGCGCGGCGATTGAAAGCAATGCCGAGGTGGAAGCGGTGATCCTGGACGAGGAGCAGGCGCAGTTGTACCGGATCAACCCCGAGGTGGAGCCACCGACGCTGCACCCCGTCGAACGGCTATGGACGCACCTTTTCAGCGCTCAGCTGGCGTTGGGCCGGTTCGTCGATGCTTACGCTACACTGCTGCGGATCCCGCTCAACGATTTGCAGGTTCGCTGTCTCAGACAGCTGGTCACTGTCATGTGTGAGCAAGGGCAGAGCCCGATCCTGCTCGGATTCGGCTTCCCAGGCCTGCAGAGCAAGGTCGAGCGAGAATTGAGCTTCAAGGCGCGCAACTCGCTGCTGTTCACATATCCCAACTACTTTGACATTCTGCACAAGTTCTACGTGTTCCGAGGTGACATGAAGAATGGTAAGTACCAGCTCGGACTTTGGTGGCGTAAGACTCCTGGTATATGAGAGCTAACATTGTTTCCCATCTGGGTGGGTGCGTACAGCTGCTGCGTCGATGTACCAGCTTGGTCAGTCGTACGCCAAATTCCACCGGCAGGGCGGTTCACCCTTCGCAGACCCTGCGGAAAGCTTCCTTGAGCTTTCAAAGATGCAAGCGCAGAGCTATCTGGCAGCGATGAATGATTTGGCCCTGTGTCAGCCCCAAGATGCTTGGTTCCCCGACTCCTCCTTGGAGCCGTACAGCATTGTCAACGATGACATGTTTGGGGAGGTTTCTATCGACGATGGCACACAACTGGATCGGGACCCCGCCGATGCTGCTGCTGCCGATCAAGAACGAGAGCCAGAAGAAGAGCAGAGGTTTAATCCCATGGCGGCGAAGCGACGTCGTCTGACGACGTACATTCCAGAGCGCGAGTTCAAGGTCGAACGAGCCCCGATCCGATTTGTGTGTGCTGATGATGTTCGACGTGAATATCACTTGGTGCTGGCTCGACTTCATCTGGTGCAGTTCTTCCCCGAAGCTTCGAATCCCTGTGAGTTCAACCAACGCGATGTGATCAGTCACTGAGAATATTGCCGAACATCCGATCTGACCACTTCCTTTGACCCTCACGACAGCATTCGTGTTGGGCCCAAGCAACGCGGTGTCTTTGTTCGTCGGCAACCGGCAGTTTGACGCAGCCTTCGATGTAGCACGCGAGCTCGAGGTGGACATGACGCCCATCTTCCAGCGCCTGACGACGATCAGTGTGGCCTTGACCGAGAGCCTGTCACGGCGAAGAGCCGAGACGGCGACGACATCCGCAGATGACGGATTGTTGCGCCGCCTGGAGAGCGTGTACGATGCCGACGAGAACCGGGACGAGGTCGAGGTCGAGTTCTTGTCGACGTCGGAATGGGCGGCCAACTGGGACGGTCCTGCGGCGGAGAGGGCGTGGGATTATGTGCGGATTCATTTGGAAATGTATGACACGGCGGAGAGTGGATGGCGCTACCGACAGGCTGTCCTGGATCGCTGCCTTGCACTGGGAGTCTCGGTGTCTGTGCCTGGCTGGTTGGTCGAATGGTTCCAGGTGAGTGATGTGCTTCTAGAAGTATCCTGAGCTTTTCCCTGTGCTAGCACGGCTGACTGACAATCTCGAACAACTCACCAGAGGCACAACACGGATGCTCTCATGCGAAGCTACGTTCAATTCGGTCGGGTGGATGAGGCTCTAGAAGAAGGCATCAGGTTGGTCAAGGATGTCTCGAATGTGAAGGGCCCGTCTTCGGTGTACGTGCCGTATTCGCTGCTGGACACTGCCCTGCTTCTTGCAGAGGATCCTGAGGAACGGGCGCGACGAGCGGCGTCGCCATCGGTGTTGCGGACTCGGGACTTGGCCGGCGAGCTTCGGACTGCGGTTCAGCAGCGGTTCGATGCGCTGAGCAAAGCGGAGAAGAACTGGATGCGGGATGTCGATCGGTCCGAGCGGGCCGGAGTGCGATCGGATGTGTAGTCCCCCGGGGGTTACGAGGATGAGAAGGAACAGCTCTTCACTTCTCTTTCGCGTTTACAACTTGATATGTAATTCCAAGATGAGCAATTCTTGACAACACATCAATTGTTCGCCCGGCAAAACACGGCGCAACTCTCGCTGCGTTGGGAGTTGTGCGACAGCGAGGAATTGCGGAAAAGATTTTCCGTAAGAAGCGAGCCAGATCAGGAACGGCTTGAATTTTATAGCTTAAATTTGATGGAGTGGAAGAATTATGATACACATGTACAGTAGGGCTCTCTCGCTCAGGGCAAGTTGCTCTTACATAGCATGGGCACAAGACTCGAGAGGACGAGGGCCCCGCCACTCGGTCCCGCTGCTGTTTCTGAGGTCCGACTGCTCTTGAAGGGGGGATGGGGAATGGGAGTGAAGTCCAGTGCAGAAGGTTGCGAGTGCGAGTGCGAGTGCGAGTGCGATGTTCTCGGATGGGTCAAAGAACAAACGGAAGGTTGTCCAAAAGAAGGCTGGGGCCAAGACGAATCGCGTCGGGAAAGTCGATGACCGAATGATACAGGTTGACCCTTGGGGGGCTAAATCAAATCCTCCCCCCTTCTTCCTCACTTTGCCACACTTCTGCACCAGAGTCGAGCATTTTAGCGCCATCACAGGCAGGGAAGACGGACGATGGATGCCGTGATGCTAGCGCCAGTCCGTCAGTGCCTTCTCTAGAAATGGCCAGGCTCTTCTTCCTGTTGAGCCGGCACGAAGCGAACCCTCAAAAAGGGGGGACATATCTGGATGAGCCTGGCTTGGGCCTTCTTCCATCTGAAGAGTCGATCGTCTTGTCCGCCTCGCTGGACCTGTCTGGATCATTCATAGCTGGTCGAAAGAAGCAGTGAGTTTGTGTGACTGAAGCAACCTGTAGAGTACAATGTCAAGTAAGTGCAACGTCCCAACCCTCACCTTTTTTGTGTGCGGAACGCTGAATGCCCCTCCTCCATCGTGTGCCAGCCAAGGCTGCTGACCCCGAATACGCCGCCGTGGCCGAGCAACACATCATTGCCACCCAAGAGCATGGACATGCCGTCGCCGACTCTCACACGATCCAGCCCCCGATCACCGGTGTTAACAACAACAACAACAACAACAACAAGAACATCGATGCTCTCAGCATCATGACCGACGACCAGGGCCGGCCCCTCCCCACCGATGAGGAACTCGAGAGTCTGCGTCGAGTGCCCGCAAGCATGCCTCTGGCCGCCTTTCTGATCGGTCTCATCGAGCTCGCCGAACGGCTGTCCTACTACGGAGCGACTCAGGTCTTCCAAAACTTTGTGCAGCGACCGCTCCCGGACTGCTCCCGGACGGGCGCATCTGTCTGTGCTGGGCCAAATGCCTCCTCGGGTGCGCTTGGCTACGGTCAGCGTGCGGCCACCGCAGGTCAGTATCTCTCGGAGAGTAGCGGGAAGGGCTCCTTCAGAGGTTTGGATGCGACTTTGAGATGAAAGTGGTACCAGCCCATGATGAAAGCCCTTTCTGTCCACTACGCCGCGATGTGTTGCACATGCTGACATGCTGTCGTCCCCCGCAGTGAGCAACACAAACAACTTCTGGGTCTACGTGATGGTGAGTGGTAAGATTCGATCTTGCTACATGGCGCGCGTTCTCATGCCCGTGTCCGTCTCTCTTCCAACCACCTCCAGCCCATCTTGGGCGCCTACATTGCCGACACCCACTGGGGCCGCTTCAAGACGGTGTGCTGGGCCGTGTTCATCGCCATCGTCGGTCACGTCCTCCTCGTCATCTCCGCCCTGCCAACAGTGATCGAAGACCGGGCCGGCGCGATGGCCTGCTTCAGCATCGCCTTTATCGTCATGGGTGTCGGCACGGGCTGGTTCAAGAGCAACATCAGTCCCCTGATCGCCGAGCAGATTGTCACCAGGAAGATGTACGTCATGACTACGGGCGCGGGCGAGCGCGTAATTGTCGACCCCAACTTGACAGTCGTCAGAGTGTACATGTACTTTGTGAGTTTCCCAGCATGACGGACGTAGAAGTTGCTTTTTTTGCACCGCTGATCCTCGCCCTCCTCCTCAATCTACTGTAGTACCGTGAGTAGAGTCCTTCTCACGCCCAAGCAAAGTCTCTGAGCTCGAAGTTGAATTGCCGTCTCGCATTTGATCTGTGACGACTCTCAGTGTTCATCAACATCGGAGCGATTGTTGGACAGGTTGCCATGCCCTTTGCAGAAAAGCACGTCGGCTGTGAGTCTGCTTCAGGCAAGGCTCTTGTTCCCTGGTTGCTCACCCGTGCTTTCCAAATTCAGACTGGCTGGCCTACCTGATCCCCACAGTCGTCTTTGCCCTGTGCCCCTTTATCCTCGTCGGTGGCCGCAAGCTTTACCGATCTGTGCCTCCGCAAGGCTCCGTCCTGGCCGAGGCCATGCGGCTCTGGTGGTTCTGTGCAAAGCCTCGCTTCTCATGGAACCCCATCCGGGCATGGACCCAACTCACTGCCGATGACTTTTGGACTTCGGGCCTGCCATCGCGTCAGGCCAGGAAGCCGGCGTGGATGACGTTTAACGATGCTTGGGTATACGAGGTCCGTCGTGGATTCAAAGCGTGCACAGTGTTCCTTCTGTACCCGAGCTTCTGGCTCTGCTAGTAAGTCATCCCTGGCGTATTCAGCGGCAGCTATCGGCAAGGCGACTGATCACGTTTGACATTTTACAGCAACCAAATCAACAACAATTTGGTGTCGCAGAGTGCCACCATGACCCTGAACGGTGTTCCCAATGAGGTCGGTAGATCCTCCCAGCGTTCCGATTAGTTCACAAAGCTGACCATGCAGTGGGAATTGCAGATCATCTCAAACTTGGACCCTTTGGCGATCATCATCATCGTGCCTCTGATGGACCTGTTCTTCTACCCCTTCCTGCGCAAGCTCGGCATCAACTTCACCCCGCTCAAGCGTGTGACCACTGGCTTCATCGTCGTCTCGCTGGCGATGGTCTGGGCAGCCGTGCTGCAACACTACATCTACATGACCAACCCATGCGGCAAATACGTTGCCGAGTGCAAGGACGCGCAAGGCGACGCGCTCGTATCTTCGCTCAACGTCTGGATCCAATCTGGAGCGTATGTGCTGATTGCGCTGGGAGAGGTCTTTGCGGTAATCACGGGATACGAGTACGCGTTCACCAAGGCGCCTACGAACATGCGCTCGCTGGTTGCTTCTGCTGTGAGTAGACTTCAAGCATTCCATTTCATATTCGGTAGACTGATGGGAGATATGCTTTGAAATGGACAGTTCCTGTTCATGAACGCCATCTCCTCCGCCATTGGCCAAGCGTTTACTCCACTGACAGCAGATCCAAATCTTGTGGTAAGTCTTTCTCTGTCTGCAACAAGCCCTCGTGATTTTTCTGTCAACTCCAGGCCTGAACCTTGCTCCTCCCTTTGCATGCATGCAATTTGGCAGATCTTGTACTCCATTTTTGGGGGCCTGGCATTTGCATCTGGTGTGCTGTTCTGGGTGTTGTTCCGGGATCTGGACGCGCAAGAAGATGCGTTGAACCAGCTCGATGTGGGAGACTTGCATGCGGAGCAACAACCCGAGCTCGAGCTCGAGTCGTCTCAACCGACACACCACCAGGAGAAGGACAACACCTCTGCTTCATCTGTGCCTATCAAGCCCTCCCAAATCTGAGAGAGAGAGGGCCTCTCCACACTTATTGCAGCTTTGTAGAATGCGGATTTACACCTAAAGACCTCCATGATCCTCATGAGATGACTATCTGTACCAGGCTCGCGTTCACGCTACATACATGCTGCCATGCTACGGAATGTACCTATTGTTCTCCACGAGTGACTAGTGCCTTCACCGCCTGTTTTCTTTTGTGGTCGTTTCTGCTCAGCTGTACCCGTCCGTGCTCAGAAGCACGGGCAGAGTCATGAGGTGCGCATGCATCGACAAAGGGGCTGCTGAGCTCGAGTGTTGTGTGCTGCAGCACATGGGTGGAGAGATGATGATGTCAAGTGGTGTTGCTGTTCCTTGCGCCTTGCTGCTGCGCATGAATGAGCCTTGTTGAGGTGGCAACTAACCCAACCTGGTGAGCAAAGCTGAGCCTCGTCCGCAGCAAGCATTCTCGGCCAACCCAACCGCTGCTCAGCTTCATTTCACACCCACTACTGCTGCTTACCGACCACCAGCACTCTCCCAGTCATTCCTTCGCTTGTTCGATCCACTGCTGCCTCCTGCCGTTCACCGCTGTTTACAGTAGTACATCCAGCAGGCAGTTCACAAGTCTCGCCACCAAGAAAGATTTCCGGACGCAGCACCTTCTACTACTCGTTGCCAGAATCCGTGCGAGAGAGAGAGAGTAGAGCAAATCACCCTCCTCTTCCACACACACACACACACACAGGCTTGTGCTCAGCATCACCCACCACCAGCATCCTGCTCAGCAACCTTTGGACTGACTGGCTGAGCCCGGCTTTCTTCAGTGAGCAAAAGCGTGATCCGTGCCTTTCATTCTTTGTCCTTTACTCACACCGCTGGCCTCCACCGACTGCGTACAGACAGACACACTGTCCGTCATCCCGCAGCAAATCCTCGTTTGCGCCTCCTTGCTCACAGTCCCACCCCACGCAGAGACCAAGAAAGGTCTACGCTATACTTAAAAACCCATCACTCCTAGGCATTTCCCATCGACCACCTGCTTCTACTCTATCAGCATGGCCATTGACAAAAAAGTCCCCTTTGCTCAAGAACAAGAACAACCCCAGACGGCGAACAACCTCCCCGCATCTTCATCTTCGAATCCTGCCGTATCCTCTTCCACCACCAACCCCCACTCCTACTCCGGCTCATCCTCCACCAACATGGGAAACCCACACGCCGACTACCAATCCATCAACCGAGGAGACGACGAATCCCAACCGGGTCTCCCTCCCCCTTCCTACGCCCAATCGCAGCCTGCAGGACCATGGGACGCACAGGCAAGCTACGACCAGTACCGTCGTAAGCGCAAGTGGCGCCGAGCCGTCCACTGGACCATTGCCGCCGTGCTCATCCTGCTCCTCTGGCGAACCGTCTCTTCCTGGTTCTCGTCCGAGTCCAGCACGGGCCCGTACCCTCCTTCTTCTGACGGCTCTCCCTCCGACTGGGCGCACTGGTCTTCGCCCATCCAGATCCCCCGCAAAGAGTGGCCTTCGTCCAATAACGGGCCTTACTACTCCACCCAGACCAAATTCACCCTCGACCCCGCTGCATCGACGCTCTTCCTGTCTGCCCAGGGATCCTACTACGGTGGTTCGGCCACTTACGAGGTGGTCGAGAGCTCCGCCAAAGACGTCGAGGTCAACGTCGAGGTCGTGTATGCGTCTGAATATCAGCGGAATCGCCTGACCGTGGCCAAGATGGAGGACAGCAAGCGTGGCCGACAGGGTGTGGGCATCTACGTAAGTTTGCTTCCTTTCCACACCACACAAGCGTCTTCTTTTCTCACTGGTGCCCCCTCCTTCGTATTGTAACAGTCTGAAGACCACAAGTGGCAGATCAACTACGGTCAAATCCGAGTCAATGTCCGTTATGCTTTGCCAAAGCGATCGGGCGGCTACAAGCGCCTCGAGGCTGATGTCCACAACCTCGGGATCCACGTCGCCGACCTGGGCACCGCCGTCGTCCCCACGAACCTCGCCTTCCGATCCCACAATGGCGCCGTCGAGTTCAAAGGCGACATCCGAGCGACAGATCATGTCGAGCTGCACAGCCAGAACGGCCACGTCTCTGTCGGCGGCGAGCTCATCACCCCCGTGCTGGACATAGACTCTGAGAACGGAGCTGTGGATCTCAAGAGCGTCTATGCCACCACCGTCGATGCCCACTCCCAAAACGGTCGTGTGCACGGCTTCTACAATGTGTCTCGCAAGCTGACGCTGCAATCTGACAACGGCGCCATTGAGGCCTCTGTGGCAATCCGCAAGGCCGACGACGGCAAGAAGCAGGACGATGACGACCAGCGCAAGAATGAAGTCGTCGTGGATGCCCGTTCGTCGAATGGCCATGTCGACATCCGATACGTGAGCCAGCCCAAGGACGTCATCCTGACGAGCTCGGTCCAGTCGGAGAACGGCCATGCCGCTGTCCGACACAACGAGACGAAGAACTTTGCCGGCCTGGTCGATCTCGAGACTATGATGGGCTCGCTCCGGGTTCATATCGACAGCGTGAAGGGACGGGTGTGGAAGGTGTTTGAGGAGAAGCATGGCATTGTCCACCGGGAGCTGCACGGAAAGGTGTACTTTGATGACCAGCCGGACTTTGTGGGCAGCTCGAGTGTGCGGAGCAGCAACGGCGGTGTGGAGATCTACCTGTGATCCGAGTTCGCCTGCTCCCACACCTTTCTCTCATTTTTCTGCTCTCCCGCCCTTTACACATTCTCCACCTATGTTGCTTCATTTTGCTTGTATCTACCGATTCTTTCACTGGGTCTCGCTGTCCCTCCCTCGCAACTTTACGACTGTTTGCTGATGTCACGAAACTCCGCTCTCTGAAATGACGCATGTTGACCACCCGTGGCAGATGCAGTGTTCACTTGGATAGCGGCGGGTTACCACGCCGAGGATGTGCATTGCATTTGGTCGAAGTCAGAAGTCCAAGTCATCATCGGGATCCTCATCATCCTCATCGTCGTCACTCTCCGGCTGGAACAAGATGGTGCTGTTCCCGGTATGGCCACGCCTCGCACCCCCCAGCGACGCAGTGGTCTGAGCATTTGACGAACCGGGTGCGATGCCCATTCGACCTTCTTCGAACATGATTGGCTCCCTTGATTGCATGTGTGCGTATGGCAGGGGAACTTCGCTCCTGCGTGCTTGTTGCTCCTCGGTCTCGCCCAGATTGAAGGTCAATCGGGAAGAGGTTGAGGACGTCGAGGTCGGTGTAGATTTGGAAGAAGGCAGGGCGGCGGCCGTGACGCCCGGTCGTGACTTGGTGGGGTCAGTGGCAGAACCGGACGTACCTCCGGCTGCCGAGTGTTGTGGTGTGACCGTTTTTGACGCTGGCGCTGTCCTCGTATCGAGAGCATGCAGGCGGAGACGTCCCTGAGAGTTGCATGAGCACGCCAGAATCTCTTCCTCCAATCGGCCGTTCAGTGTACGGTGACGCGCCTCCAAAAGTACCAAGCCGGTATGGTAACAATCTTGTTGACCATGAGCGTCGCGTATCGAGCTTGCTGGTGCATTTTTGGAGCCCTTCTTCGAGGCAGGAAGAAGATCGCTCAGGGCAATGATTCCATCCTCTCGACTTTGGATTGATGCGTGTGCAGGCGAGCTCAGAGCCTCGAGGGTGCTACCAATCGAGCCATCTTGTGTCCACCAGCCTTGGACAGATTCGGCCGCTCCTCTGGATTTCCTCTGTCCCTGTCTGCCCGAGCTGCCACCCATGCGCAGTGAAGTGTCGCCGCGCGAAGTTAAAAGAGTGACAATCTCCCAAAATTGAGCATCCTGCGGATGTGCCGATGTCTGGGCAGGTGTCTTGCTGCCCTGATCCGAGGGCCCGTGATCATCCGCCGTCCTTCGTCCCTTTGTGAAAGTTTCAGCTGGATGTCTTGAAGGAAGAATTTGATGGCTCTTGGAAGCTACCGCATCATGTTCAGACTCGAGCGCGGATGCGACGGTGGACGAAGTCGACGGCGGGCGAAGGCCATAGGTGTTGTAGATGTGGCTGATAAAGCCCCGAGGGTGTACGCGGATGACTGTCGTTGTGCCACGATACGTTTCTGCCTCTCCCGTGGAAGGCGGCCATACAGCTGGAGAACATACGCTCTCGTACAAGCCTTGTGACCTAGGGCCCGCCGATTCCAGCTTGATGCTGGTTACAAGTCGGGAGAATCCTGTTCGAGTGGGAAAAGATCATCAGCGCTATCGAGCTTGTACCGCTTTCGCCCCTTTGAGCTGTCTGTGACCCACCGTTGAGAGCACCTAGAACCGAGCTGACCGTTCTGAGGGCTTCGTATGCTCCGCCTTCTGATCTGTCCGCCAATTCGTCGAGAGAGTCGATGATGACCGTCACCCTCGTCGTCTTGCCAATTTTGGCAAGAATGGAGCAAACCTTACTGAGGCCATCTTCGGTGGACTCGAAAGTGTTGGATGTGAGGCCGAAGGAGGAGGAGGAGGAGGAGGAGGAGGGGGACGACGACGACGACGACGTGATTCCGAATTCTGGGATCCAGCTGTGGCCGTCGAGGACGAGCAAGCGGCCATCTTGGATAGCTTTTCGATTGAGACTGGCATCATCGGGCAAGTACAGCTTTGGGTCCCTGAGCACAGAGACCAGGAGAGCTGTTGCAGAGCCACCGAACCCAGGTGGAGAAGGGTCTGACGATGGACTCAGACATCTTGCAAGGATCTCGCGCAGGACTGGGACCGAGCTTTGGACGAGAGAATCCTGAAGGAGGACGAGGGAGTGGAACTGGGAGGGGGGATGGTCCAGCACTGCCTTCAACACGGACCCAGACTCATTCCTCCCGCGAGCAGATCGACCAGTAGAAGCCATCGATTCTTTTTCCCACGCTGTACCTTCCAACCTTTCCTTTCCTTTCCTCCAAGGTGAGGAGGATGAAATGAAGCTGGCCTGGGAAGAAGGATGCGGGTAAACTGTTTCTCTGGCAAAATATCCAAAATATGCTTTTCTTTTGCAAATGATGCTAACAGCAGCAATTCGTCATGCTGCAGCCAGCACGATTGCACAGCCATTTTGCCCGCCTCACCTCCTGTTTCGTTCGCAGTCCTGAGCCAAGCAGCAGGAGCAACACCATCATCTGTTCTTGCTCTCACTCTCACACATATACAGCATCGCAGGCTCGGTGCTGGCTCATCGCATTCCTCATACAGATAGATCATCGCCCCCCATCATGCCTCGCTCACGCGGCGTCGAGTTCTGCTGCTTCGCCCTGCCCCTCGTCAACTTTGGAGCCTACGCCATTGTGCTCGAAAATGCATTCGTCGCCCTCTGCCTCGTCATCCTCGCCGTCGCCCCGCCGCAGATTGTCGCGCTCATGGGCGGAGCCACTCCGGCCACCATTGCCAAGATTGTCGTCGTCGCCCTCGGCGTGATCATCCTGGTCTGGCAGTTGCTCGGCCTCGTCGCCATCAATCGGCAGTCGACAAGGTCCTACCAGTTCTACCTCCGCATCAACACCATCCTCACCCTCGCCGTCATCGGAGCCACGGCTGCCTTCCTGGCCATCGGAGCAGCTCGACACTCGACAGCTGTTGATGCCTGCATAGCACAATTTGGAACGGTCCAGACCAGCTCGGGCAACTCAGCCACCGATGTGCTGTCTGGAGTCATCAACGATGGAGCCAAGTCGGGAAGTACCATCTGCAATGCATTTGTCTGGGTACAAGTCGGTGCCATGGCGGGGCTAATCGTCCTGCTTGGTCTCACTCAGGTGAGTTCATCATCCATCGCGGCCGGCCCTCTCCGCGCAGAATGTTTTGACATTTTTTTTTCTTTCCATCTTCCCAGCTCTACATGCTCTTCTGCCAAAGAGCCTACGGACAGAAGCAAAGAGCGGCTGCTAGTGAGCTCAAGGCGTGAGTAGAACCCCATACATGACCTCCACTCTTTCCCAATCAGAATGTGACTGACCGTATTCTCAAACCCTCTCACGCCTTTGTGCAGAGAGACTGGGGCGGCCGACAACATCCCCCTCTCCCATCGCGACTCAACCACCTGGGACCCTTACAACGCAAACCCAGCAGCTGGAGATGCAGCAGCCAGATATAGCGAGTCGCACGACTATGTCGCCCCAGCACAGCAAGCAGGCGGCATGTATTCCTCTCACAACAACCCCGCGGCAGGCGTGTACGAGACCCAGCCCTACGCCACCTACTCACAACCCGCGTACGACTCGGCGTATGAGACTGAGGCGGGCCGTCAGGGACAACAGCCGCACGGTTATTACGGTGCGGACGCATATGCAGCGCCCAACCGGAACTCGAGACATCAGGCTGATGCATACTGAGCAGCTGAATGGCATCAGAAGCAGGACACGCGCCTCGCGCAATGCTGGACGTATGCGGTGGCGACTCTTCGGTCCTCGCGCGCCTCTGAATTTGCATGAGCGCAAGACATACGGCAGTCGGCATCGACGCACTCACGGACTCGCTCCTCCCAACTTGGGCATTTGTTTGCAGACTTTAGATCCCCTTTTGTACATATCACACTTCGGATGAAATCATGGACACTTTTTCGTTTGGTATGCATGCGCAAAGTCGAGTCTTTCCCCCGTCAGTCATGGGCCCGTCCTTTCCCACGCCAACGCTGGTGCTGCAGCACAATCGGAAAATGACAAATCCTTGGCTTGACAACTAAGAAGAGGGTGGACATAGGATTTGAGGCGGGAAGAGAACGTCTTCGTCTACGAGTTGGCGCCGGTATGTGTTCAGAGGTTGAGTCCCATCTTGGCAGTCTCGCGCTTGAAGATCTCTCGCAGCTGAATGTTCGATGTACCTGTGAGGTGAATACAATCGGGGGAACGCGTGTCAGCTGCCCGTGCTCAGCACAGCAGCGCGTCGGTTCAGCTTCGACTCACCCTCGTAGATGGCACCAATCTTGCTGTCCCGCCAGTACTTCTCAATGCCCTGCTCACGAGTGAAGCCCTGTCCACCAGCCCACTCGATGGCGCTACCCGCAGCGCGCTGGGCGACCTGGGACGAGTACAGCTTGGCCATGGCCGCCTCCTTGGCAAACGGTCGGCCCTCCTCCTTCAGACGGGCAGCGTTGTACGTCATCAGACGTGCCGCCTCAATCTCGGTCGCAATCTGGGCAATCTGGAACTGCATGCCCTGGTTCGCAGCGACAGGCTTGCCAAACTGGTGGCGCTCGGCCGCATATCGGACACTCTTCTCAAACGCGCCCTGGGCGAGACCGACCATCTGGGCGGCGATGCCCACCCGGCCCTCGTTGAGGATCTCAATGGCAATCTTGTAGCCCTTGCCCTCCTCGCCGATCAGGTTCTCGGCGGGGACCTTGACGTCGTCAAAGTTGACGGTGCAGGTGGAGCTGGCCTTGATGCCGAGCTTGCGCTCCTTCTTGGCAATCTCGACGCCCATCTCCTTCTCGACGGCAAAGGCGGAGATGCCCTTGTATCCCTTGGAGGCGTCGCCCTGGGCAAAGACGATGAAGAACTCGGCCTCGGCAGAGTTGGTGATCCACATCTTGCTGCCGTTGAGGGTCCACGACTTGCCGTCCTCAGACTTCTTGCAGGTAGTCTTCATGGCAAAGGCGTCGGAGCCGGATGCGGGCTCAGAGAGACAGAAAGAGCCGAGCTAGGGTTGCAGACCGATGAGAGATACGCGTGAGTATAAGGCACCTGCTCGAATAATGATGGAGCACAGGTCAAATGCTCACCTTGTCAGCGCAGAGCTGGGGCATGTACTTGGCGCGGAGCTCTTCCGAGGCGTACTTGCGGAGCACGGTGCTGACAAGGGTCTGAAAACATCCAATGCACGC
>LAXH01000132.1:673-22426 GCA_001006505.1 Tilletia horrida | reverse complement strand
GGGGGGGGGGACAAAAAAGGCTACTCACGTTGTGGACATCACAGAGGACAGAGACGGAAGGGTCAACCTTGGCAAGCTCTTCAATGACAATGATGGCCGAGGTGAAGGACATGTCGGCACCGCCCTGATCAGCACTGGCCTCGATGCCCATGAATCCGTTCTCGAACAGGGCCTTGATGATCTCGGGGTCCATCTTCTCGGCCTCGTCCATGTGTTCGACCTTGGGGGCGACAATCTCCTGGGCGAAGCGCTGGACAGTGTCTCTGATCATGTTCTCCTCATCGGAGAGCTTGCTGAGCGAGTTGATGCCAAAGGGCGAGTCAAACTCGGCTGCTTGGCGGGTGAGAGCCGAGGCTGAGAAGGCGCGGCGAGAGCATCCTGCTGCTGATGCCGAGGATGAGGAGGCGCTGGAGGCTCCGGGGAGACGGGCGAGCTGAGCTACGGCTGGGGCGGCGGCCGTGGTGGGAGCAGCCTTGGCGATGGCACTGCGGAGGCAGCGGATAGAGCTGGACTGAAGGGACATGGTGCCTAGGAGACGTTGATGATGATGTTGGAGGAGGAGGTGGTGGTCGACAAGGTGAAGAAGGACTACATAATATGTCAGAAGAGCTCCCCGACTTCTTTCGGCTATTCGCTCCAGAACCGTTGCCATCCAACACACAACACCGCACTGATGAGCAGCACAACACACACACACACACACTCAGGGAGAAGCAACACAGAGTAATGCAGTGACGAGTGATATCCTACTAGGACCATGAACACTTGAAATCTACAGAGGTACGTTCCAGAGATACTATGGAAGGAAGTAGGGACAGGAGAGTGAAGAGGGATCGGCCATCGGAAGAGTGATAGACACCGAGAATGTGAGCCTGGAGCCTTTCGGCCGAGAGCGCTGACTCAGGCGTCGCCCATCCTCTGGCTCACACCACTTGGGCCCTTCACCTGCGCAACTCCAGATCTCGACAACACACTCAAGATGGAACCTTCTCTTCGGGTTCAGCAACTGCAGACGGGGAAGAGTTGCCAACCCAACGTACCGGGCTCTCTCGCGGTCGTGTTCCGACTTCCTGTGCCATACACCGCTGAAAGATATTATCACTCTCAGTTACTGACGGCTACGGATGATACAGCGTCAGACAGCCGAAGTCTCCACCTCCCCGCTCTCCTACAGATGATACCTCGGACGCAGACAGGCGGGTTTGCTCACCCAAAAGCACATGAGCTGTGGGGCAACTAGGCCATCACACAAAGGCCTGGACGCCGTCGCAGATACTGCGCCCGACGATCAATGCATGTATGTTGCTAGTCCCCTCATCTGCGGGATGGATTTTGGAGCATTCTCAGCATCAGACTGCAGAATAGGCCGCTGTGAACTGCCAAGGGATGACTCACAGGTGTTGACCACGTGAAGGTTCGCGGCATGGCGACTGATAGCGTACTCATCACTCGCCGCATTGCCCCCGACTACGAGCGAAGGAAAGGGGGAACGTTGTCAGTAGATGCTCTACATGGTAGGAGCTGAATCAACAGAGGCTGAAGTCAAGACTTACAGATCTCCATCTAGAACGAGCGTGAGAAATTGCGTGAAAGTCAGAAACGTGTGATCCATGTCAGAGTCGGCCCCGAACAGAGGCAAAGAGGTAAAGGTGAGTCGGCAGGGGAAGGAACTCACCAACAGACGAGCATGAGTGACCGCCGCTCCACAGTTGTTCCTCTTCACCATGCTGACCATCTCAGGGCACCACTGGCCCTGGTCCTTCAGCCTGCCCACCTGCAGACTCGCCAACAGGCCGAAAGCAGCCGCACTGTGCGCATCCACAAGCGTCTTCTGAATCAGCTGGAACCCAGCCAGCGGCTTCTTGAACTGGTGTCGGTCCAGCGCATACTGCCTCGCCTCGGAAATGCACGCCTCGAGTGCGCCAATCGAGCCCCAGCTGATTCCGTACCGGGCCGAGTTGAGGCATTCAAACGGTCCACCCAGACCGGGCTTGAGGTGGGGCAGGAGCGATTCCGACGTCTTGACTGTCACATTGTCGAGGAAGATGGAACCAGTCACAGAGGCACGCAGCATCATCTTGTGCTTGATCGGGGGCGCACTGAGTCCTTGGGTGCCCTTGTCCAGGACAAAGCCGCGGACCTTGTTGTCGGCGAGGCAGCGGGCCCAGATGACGAACACATCACTGTTTTGGCATGCACAAGATTGTATCAGCTTCGTCGGCGTTGTTAACATCGTAGAGGGTGTGACAGACTCACGAGTAAGGGGAGCTGCTGATCCAAGTCTTGCTGCCGTTCAGTGTCCAAGTTCCGTCTCCGTTGTCCTTGGCGACGGTCTCCATACTGGAAGGATCAGAACCGTGGTTGGGCTCGGTCAAGCCGAAGCAGCCAACGAGCTCTCCCTTGGCCATGCGCGGCCTGTAGATGGCGTATGATAAGCAGTAGTCAGCGAGAGATTCCAGAATAGGGAAGGAAGATGAGAGAGAGCACTTACAGATACTTTTCCTTCTGAGCATCGGATCCAAACTGGTTGATCGCACCCATCGCCAACGAGGACTGGACAGACATAATCGAGCGGAAGCCAGAGTCGACCTTCTCAATCTCCCGAGCCACCAGTCCATACGCAACATTGCTCACGCCCGCACACCCATACCCATCAATCGTCACACCCAGCAACCCCACCTCGCCGAGCGCGGGCAAGATTTCCGGATCCCAGCTCTCGTTTCGATACATCTCCTTGACCTTGGGCGCGAGCACGTCTTGCGCAAACTGGCGAGCAGTCTCCTGGATCGCAATCTCGTCCTCGGTGAGCAAGGTGGACTGCATCGCAAAGGGGTCTTCCCAGTCAAACTTGGAAAACTTGGTCATGCGGTGTTCGTGGGTGTAGAGGGCATCGGGGCTGAAGGTGCTCTGGTTGGGCAGGTCGTCTGCCTTGATGTCGGCAGAGGCGGAGGCCGAGGTAGACAAGAGGGCTGCAGCGCGAGGAGCTTGGGTCTGGTTGAGAAGCAAGGCCCTGGCGGCAATGGGAGCCCTTGAGGAGGAAGAGGAAGTTGTTCCCCGCACAGCTGCTGTTGCTACGTTTGTGAGGGCATTGCGGAACATGGTGGGCCTTGACGTATGGTTGAAGATTGGAAGAGGAAGAAGATTCAGGAAGGCAGTGATGGGATGATCCACTCCTGTGTATGGTGGTGGGGGAATGATGGAAGTCAGGAGGATGGAGGAAGAGAGGTGGTGTGAGGTAAGAAGAAGGAAGCTGAGGCAAACCCCGGCTACTTCATCCACAGCTTGGTCCCCGACCGGTCAAAGTTCAAACAGGTTGCCGCTGCAAACGTCAACAAACGAGTAGTAGGTGTATCAGTTCAAGGAGACGAGAAAAGGGAAAGACTAGTAGGACTGAAAGACAGTAAGGAAAGGCAACCAAGGTATTGTAAAGGTGTGACCAAGGGTGTGAACAGAACCAAAGGAGAGGAAACAGACAAGACGAGTGTCGAGAGACCCAGATTAAAGATAATTTGGAAGAAAGATTGGGATGTCTGTGAGCTCGTCTGCGTCTGGACAGTACGACCACACCATGCGAAGAGACGATTGGGGATGAGTGGGACCGCTGCAGGAGGAATCGTTCGTGTGTAAGACCGGGTGGCAAGTGCCCAAGGGGATCAAACATTGACGCTCTGGGCTCCCTTCTGAAAGAATGATGGGAGGGGCTCCGAAGAGAAGACGACGCTCCATGGCCCTCGAGCGAAGTCCGGCCTCCCGCAACAAAGAGTGAAGGTTCGGACGGTGGCGAGAGAAAGCCTAGGAAGAGATTAAAAGATTGTCCGAGGTGGGCGGGTTTCGGCAAGATCATTGCTGGTGATTGTGCGTCTGCGTTGCGAGAAGGTAGAGAAGGATTATATGATTTGTAGAAAGGATCCTCGAATGTCGAGGGCGTGCCGACAACCGAGTGGCAGGAAAGGAGAGACGGGAATTGGAACGAACGGTCGGAACATCACATGATGACGCAGCAACACCCACTGTCAACCTTGTCCTCGACCTTCTCCGTCTTCTGCTTCTTGGCCCGCGTCGCTGTACCGCCATGCTTCGCCGAGGCAGCGACATCGTGTCTGTTGTCAGCATGATATGGCTTTTCTTGATGGACCACTTGCGATTGGGCTCCAAATCGGCCAGGCTCCGTACCGATGGATCCATTTGGCGGCAAGGGGGGATACCCGTTGGTGGCCGAGTGTTGAGCCTGATGACGTCCTTGCTGCTGCTGCTGCTGCTGTTGCCGCCGGTCTTGTTCTTCTTGCCCTTGCCTGCGCTGTTGTGCTTGCTGCCTTTGAGCATGTATCTGCTCTCTCCGCATCTGTGCCGCTCGCTCCTGCCCATCGGACACAATCCCGCCATCGACGCCCAGAGTAGCCTGTTGTTGTTGCTGCTGCTGTTGCTTTTGTTGCGCCTTCAAGCGCTGCGCCTCCTTCTCCTGCCTCTCCTTCTGTTCCCGCTCCAGCTTTTGCTGTTGCAACTCTCGTTGCTGCCGCTCGAATCCATCTTTTGGCGCAGAGAGGGGTAGACCATCTCGATCCCAGGTCTCGATCAGACCCTCTATCCGACTCAGCCTCGGATCCATTGCCATCAGTCGCTGTTGCTCAATCCTTCGCGCCACGGCTGGCGGGAGCATCTCGTCAAAGTCATGCGTGACATATGGCGCCGACACCGAGCGCGATCCGCCGCTGTTTACAGCATGCAGGGTGTGCGCCGCCGAAAGGTGGTCCGATTGCTGCGCCGGTGGTCGAAGCCCTTGCGAGTACTCCTCTTCCATCTCTGACGAGGAGGTGGACAAATGCACCGGCGGTGGATGCGTGAGGAGATAAGGACTTTTGGATTGGCGTTCGTTTTGGTTTGGCGCAGCAGCAGCGGCGGCATTGGAAGCAATTGAGGCTGCCGAGTCTGACGAGCTCTTCGACCCACCGGCCGCTGCCATACGCAATGAGGGCGTTGAGACTGTCGCGCTCTGCCGAAGATTTTTGCGACGCTGTTGCGGATCCCGATGGGCTGCATAGTCGGGTATCTTTGTGGGGTGTTGCCCAGCTCGTAATTGCTGGTGTTGGTTGGTAGGTGAGGAGGAAGACGATGCTGTTGCCTGCTGTAGCAGATGTTGGGACGCATTGCTCGATCTTCTGATGAGTTCGGCGGCAGGTGAGGTCATGCCCATTGCTGCAGCCGCTGCGTTCCCACTCCAATCTTCCTCCCATCGATTCCGTGAGGCATTGGAGACGGGCCGCAGTGGAAAGGTATTACCGTTGAATTCCGGCTGAGACTCGGGCTGGGATTGTGGCTGCTGCTGCTGCTGCTGCTGCTTTTGATGCAGGAGCTGTTGGGACTTGCTCGATGAAGGGAGTGGGTAGTTGGCGGTCGCATCCTCCCACGAGGGCCGGCCTGTGCCCGTAGCAGCTGCGGACATAACTCTTCTTCTCGAGGCCGCAAGAGTGGACGACTTGGTCGGACTAGGAGCTCCCAAGGGACCGAATTCGTCCAGCACGGTTGGATCCTTTGCCTTCTGAAGCAGCAACCTCCGTTGTTGAGCCGCAGCCAAGATGGCGGCTGAGGAAGGCGAAGGTGGGACATGCGCCGTCATGGCCGTAGCGGTGGTTGTCATGGTAACGATGCGGCAGACCAGTCAGCACTCCTTGAGCTGAGCAGACGCTATCTGCCCATGGGACGAAAGGAGAGAGCAGAATGACAAATGTCGATGCTTCTTCCCCCTCTCTCACCGCATGTTGGGAAGGTGGAGCAACCATGTCAAGCGGTGCGAGGACGAGCTAAGCGCCCGGCTATGTAGGCACAGCCCCTTGGGATCACGTGAGCAGATCCAGCCCAAGTTTATGTAATTCTTACCTGTGGCGGTTGTCGCTCAGAATTTGGGACTGCCGATTGATTCCTTCTGAGCAGCTTCGAGCTGATCTTGAACAACGCAAAAGGAACGATGGCAAAGGCATCATCAAGCAAGCTCCCGGCCAAGCCGTCGCGCAAAAGGGCGACTCGTGATGACAGCGACAGCGACGCGGATGACAGCCTGCCGCAGGACTATGGCAACCTCCTCCTGTCCAGCATGGGCTTCGACCCGGCCTCGCTCCCCTCCACATCTCAACCGACCCCAAGCCAACCTCAACTGGAGTCTTCAACAGCGGCAGAAGTGAGGAAGCAGCGACAAGGCAAAAGGAAAACGAAACCACTGTCCGAACCTCCAGCTGCATCCACGTCCTCAACAAGGCCATCACCTCTTGCTCCGCGCCCAATCCCAGAAACAGTCGTGTTCAACGGATCCGGGACCTCTTCAGGAAGAAACGACGACGGAGACGATACTGAAGCCACCAACACCTTCGTCGATTCCAAAGCAGCTCGCAAGGCGTTCATGTCCTCCCGCATCTCACAAATCACAGCCGATCCTAGCTCCTCATCTGCAGCGAAGGGCAAGGGCAAAGCACGCAACGGCGAAGACGCAGAGCAAGAAAAGGAGCATCAGGCAAACGATCGGCTACTTTCCCACCTGCTATCGACCACCTTGTTCGCACCAGCCTCTCAAAACCAACAGAAGTGCAACGGCAAGCCAGCGCTCGACCCTTCGAAAGGTACCCTCTCCACAATTCTCGAGCTGACCTCTACCTCGGACCAGCGCAAAGGTCTGGCGATAGGCAGAGGATGGGGAGAGGCCCAGGCCCGGATCAAGGAGGTCGGCAAGATGCCTGCTCGCATGCAGGCTGGCATGAAGCGGGCTGCCAAGGAGCGGGTGGACAAGGAGCAGGCTCGAGCGACGGAGCTGGGCTTGGTCCATCGCAGCCTCAACAAGGGCAGCAAGAGGACGAATCTGGGAGGCACCGGAGCGGTCAGCACTGTCGATATGGCACTCAGTGGGAGGGGTGCATCCTCAACCGGTCAGAAGAGAGTGCGAGGGCTGGGCATGGGCGTGGGCAAGTTTGGTGGTGGAAAATTGGTCATCAGTGCCAGAGATGTGGAAAAGATCAACGGCCCTTCGCGGTCTGGAGGCGGTCCAGGTGGGAGCAGAGGCAGAGGCGGTGGGCCTGCAAAGAAGAAGCAGCGTCGAAATTGAATCTTTTATACCTTGTGCTGTGCTCATCTCAGTTCGTTCTCATCTGATCATTATGTGACTCAAACGTGTGATACCATACGCAGATAACTTGCGCAGGACTGTGGCCCGCAGAGACAGGTTCTACAGCTAGTTCCGCGTTGGTGAGAACTCGATAGGCTGGAGGGAAAGGCTGGTGAGCTGACGATGCTGGCTTCTCCCAAACAACATTCAGAAACTCACGACTCTTGGCTGCTTCCATGCTAGCCAGTCACTGCTCTCTGTGGGCAGCAGACCCATACTCCAGCACTTGTACAGTCCCAGCGCAATGCAAGCCAGCTGACAGGCGATGTAGGCCGTCTTTTGTAGTAGGAGCGAATGCTGCGAAGACGTCAATCGTTGGAATGCTGTGGGAAGAAACGGAAAGTGAATGTCATGAATCACAAAGCAAGACAGATGGTCAGCCAGTCATTGTGCAGCGCATCATGGTACATCAAGAGAGAGAAACAACTCACGCTGATCGACCGCCGTCAAAGCCTTGATAGGGTTCATCACCAGCATGCCTACTGCCATCATGCTGAAGATCTGTACTCCCGATCCAGACATGTACAGCATGATCGCGTTCATCGGAAGGCTCTTGGCAGGCCCAAGCGCGATCTCCCATGCTTTGGCCTGTTGCAATGCCGAGTGTTGCGCGGGGGTAGGTCTTCGGCTCACCGTGCTGGAGGCAGTAGCCGAGTCCTTCTTCTTTGAGGAGGAGGAGGCCGAGGATGCAGGCGCGGCTAGGGACGAGAAGCCTGGAGGCGATGGAATGGACGGGTCCCGCTTGGTTCTACAAAGGTCAACGGGAGGGATACCGTTTCAGCATTCCGCAAAACGTGACTGGTCAGGTGGCCTGGCATTGAAGCTTCAACTCACAGTGCGGCTGAGGAAGAGCCTGTCGAAGTCGAGGTCGATGCCAATGACCACGTCGATAGCGCGTAAGAAGGTGCCGCAGATGAGGATCCCGATGCCATGTTTGCTGTGTCGGTCCTTGTGCTGAGGAGAAGGTGGTGGTGAGCGTCGACTCTGGCACCATGCGCGCGCTTGGACCATGCTGATCTTCTTGAGCCGCTAGCAATTTCAACAACTTCTTCCAGACGACCTTGACCTTCCAGACAACGATCCGCGACGGGTGTAGTCCATGGCTACAAGGCTGATCTTGCGTCCCTTCTGCTTTGCTACTTCTGCTGTCCGTTGTGCGATCCCTTTCTCTTCTGCTCACGTCTCCACAGCCGGCATGTCTACTCAAACAACCGCCGCGGGTTTTGATGTGCAGAAGGAGCCAGGAGAGGAAAGACGGCCGCTTGTCATGCAGATCATAATTGATCGGTCCCTATCCAAGGTTGGTACCAGCACTGGTTTGACGTTCTTCAGTCTGCTGCCAGAGCTGACCATGTTTCTGACCTTCCGTCGCTCGTGATCCTCCACTCTTCATCAAGAATACGGCCTGGAACCGAGGCACCTTGATCGCCCAAGGTGCTCACGCAGCAACAGCGGTGCTGGCTCAAACCTGGGACGAACAAGATACGAGGGAATACGTTTCGCCTTCCAATCTCGGCTCTATGCACAAGATCGTCTTACTGGGTCCAAAGACGGGAACCTTGGCCGACCTGAGCGCAAAACTGAAAGAAGCTGCCGCGGCCGCTGCGTCCGAGTCTACTACAAATGACAAGGAGGGCGGAGAGCAGGACGGGTCATCGAGAATAGCAGGCGCAGAAGATGAGGGGTTTCCCAAGCATCATCTGTGGATTGAACAGCCCGAGGGAATTCCCACGGCAATCGCTCTGGCTCCCAACCGCAAGCCCGCAGCACTAACAAAAGTCCTGAATAAATGCTCCCTCTTCAGAGATTGACCATGACCTTCAATCAGCCATGTGCATGTTCAACCAGACTCGGGCGTATCCAGTAAGTGTGAAGAGTGTATGCGCGTTTATGTATTCGTGAGCGTTGTTTTCTTGTGCGTGACGAGATGGATAAAGAGTGAAGAACTCTACCAGGATCAGCAGGTATCAAGGGCAACTGTCTCTCGCCTGGATATCGTCCGAGATGGTTCTACCAGGTGGCAGGCGCGCCACAATATAATCAGGTCGTGACCCCGTCGTGCAATATCATTCCCATCCTGCGCCGCTCCGCTCCGCTTTTACAACAGATCTAAGATTGCCTTGGTCACGTCGTGAGTCTTAGCCTGTCCGCCCATGTCCGCAGTGCGGACCTTGCCGTCTTGGATGACTTGGTACACCGCGTTTGAGATCTGGTTCGCCTGCGAGTCGAGACCGAGGTGTCTCAGCATCATCGAGGCGGAGAGCACCATGGCGGTCGGGTTAGCCACACCGGCACCCATGATGTCCTTGGCGACGTGTCGGCAGCCGGGCTCGTAGAGGGCGTACTCGCGTCCAATGTTGCAGCCAGGTACCAGACCGGGACCGCCGACGAGGGCGGCACCGATGTTGGTCACAATGTTTCCGTACAGGTTGGGCATGACCATGACGTCGAACTGCTGAGGCTTCCATACCAGCTGCATGGAGCTGTAAGAGTTTGCACGATCAGATCAAGATGAAGGGAAGCAGCTGTCAGCATCGTGTTGTGGTCACTCGCGTGCATATCTGACCACAAACTCACGTGTTGTCGACGATCATGTCGTTGCTCTGAATGCCACTGCTCTTGTAGTCTTCGGCGACCTTGCGGAAGGTGTTGAGGAAGAGGCCGTCTCCGAGCTTCATGATGTTGGCCTTGTGCACGCAGGTAACCTTCTTGCGACCGTTTTTGAGGGCAAAGTCGAACGCGAAGCGGGCGATGCGCTCAGCCTTGGCGCGTGTCGAAACCTTGAGGGACTCAACAACACCGGGGTAGGACTAGGATAATGGTCAGGCGAGACAGAGGAGAGAGTCAGCACGAATTGGCGACCGTGTTTTTCGGAGACAACCAGCGGGTGCAAAGCTCGGTCGGACACTTACCTGGTGCTCGAGACCACTGTATTCACCCTCGGTGTTTTCACGAATGATGGCAAAGTCAACGTTTTGGTGTCGGGTGGGTACGCCGGGCAGACTCTTGCAGATGACGAGAGACGCGTAAATGTCGAGTTGCTGGCGCATGGCGACGTTCCAAGAGTTGTGCGAGGCGGTGTCGATGGGGGTGAACAGAATGCCTGATGGATGCAATTTGAGATGCTCCGATCGTCAGTTCAGACTCTCTGGCGCGCAACTCCATGCCAACCATCCCTCAGGGCGGATGCGGATGCTGGACTCACCCTTGAGTCCGACCTTGTTTCGGCGCAGCGAGTCCATCGCCTCCTTGAACAAGGCCTCGGAACCGTGAGTCTCACCGCTGACATCGAATTCCTCCCACTCCACGGGCACGTTTAGATGCTCGAAGATCTCCTTGACCGCTCCCTACACCACATGGCAAGGTACAGAGAATCGAGGGAGTATCAAAGATGTCAGCTACTCTATGCGTTTGGATGTGGAACACACGCAGCATCAGACGTGCAAACGAGCTGATAAGAAGTACGCACTGTGATTTCCTTGCCTACACCATCACCGGGTACCAGAGTCGTCGTGAACACACCGCCGTACTTTGTTGGACCGCGAGAGGCAGCTCGGGGTACGCCTGCTGCGAGGGTGGTTGCTTGACGTTGGTGCTTCTGAGGCGCGGCTGTGAGCATGGCAGCCGTTCTGGCGACGGCCGCGGCAGAGGAAGGGGAAAGGGTGCCTTGCTTGGTCAGTGCCGAGACGGCGTTGGCCAGAGGGCCAGACGCGGCTGCTTTGCGGATCGAAGCCATGGGCGAGAGCAGGGATGGGGCGGTGGACTGAGAATGAGAACGTGTCAGAGCCCTCGGCGTTGTGTGGATGGGATCGAGAAAGAAGTTTTGGTGCAGAGCTTGTTGATGAGCAACGACGGCGGGTTTCTCTCGGGCCTCTGCGCATTGACCAGCCAAAAGATAAGGCGGAAGTGGCGCTGAGACTCCTAACAGAGCAGACGCCGCTCATTGGGGTCACGATAAAGAGACATCGGAGAGATGGGATTTAAGCTCATCGACCCTGCCTCCTCATGTTGACTGTTGGCCAAAGCTCAGGCGGCATTCACCGACCTCACCTTGTGCACCAACCACACAACATGCTGTTTGACGTGCGGTATGTACCAGAGAGTCATCTCCTACTCATGCGCAGGCATGGTGATCCCCTACTGAATCGAGTCTCATTCACCCCTTTAATGCAGCGCTATCACTGCCTTCTGGTCCAGCCTTAGTCTGACCCTGCTGGGTCAGCCCCTGGCGCCGGCGTCCTCCTCAAGCGCCAGCCTTCCCAAGGTGCAAGAAGACTGTATAAGCTGCAGTCCTTGCGCCGTAGACTCGTGCCAGACAAATCTTCCCGGCGGTGAGCAGACGAAGGCACGATTATTTCCGAGTGTCGTTCTGTCTGCTGACTGTGTACGCACGCGCGCAGGTCTGATTCTGCTTACTCAGTTCTGGGACTCACATCCGGCTGCTGGACCTGACGACTCATGGACCATTCACGGGTAAGTGCTCAGCCACCGCTTCGTCGCTGGTACATCCCTCGAGCTCACGTTCCGATCTTTCACTCCTGTTCTTCGCCTTCACAGCCTTTGGTGAGCACGCACGGACGTGAGTCTGTTCTCGGCAGGACATGCCTTCTGACGCTCTTCTGATCTGGTAACACAGGCCCGACTACTGCAACGGCTCGTACCCCGCCAACTGTGATCCGTCTCGAGCTTCCCTGCAGCCCCTGCAAGTGCTGCGCGACGCCGGCGAGGTCGACCTGATCAGCTACATGAACGAGTTCTGGGTCTCCAATATGGGTAGCACTCCCAATTTCTGGTGAGCATTAACAATTGGCGAAAGCAGCAAGGCGCGGCAAGGCTGACACGACTCGAACTTACCTATTCCAGGAGTCATGAATGGTCCAAGCACGGCGTATGCGTTTCTACTCTGGATCCCAAATGCTACAGCCCGTCCGAATACACCCCGCATCGCGATCTGATCGACTTCTTCAACACAACTACATCCCTCCACGCGCGCTACAACATCTACCAGGCGTTGGCCAAGGCTGATATTCTCCCTACTGCTAGCAAAACCTATGCGGTAGCTGACATAAAGGCAGCACTAAAGAAAGAATTCGGAGTCAACGTTGCGCTGCGGTGTCGGTCCGTGTACCTGCAGGAAGCATGGATCTACCACCACACTGTGGGCAGGGCCACCAGCCCTGACTCGTTCATCCCTATCGATGGACTAGCCAAGGACGACCGTTGTCCCCAGAACATTCGATACATGCCCAAGTAGGGCCTGCCATCAATGGTGCGCAGCCTCTCGCACCCTGGCCTAACGACTTATACCTATACTTGCAATGGACTCTCTCAATCGATCCGGACTCAAGGACCTGTACCTCATCATCCACTTGTAACACCAAGCTCTCACGAAATGTACGCGTTCGCTTCCACTGGGTTGGCACGTCACTTGACCGCATGACAGCCTCAATGCACTGAACACTGACACACGATTTCGATTAGGATCGTGTTGCCTCTGTCAATATGGATTGGCAAGGTCTATCACATCGGCATGTCAGGCCTTGTACACTGTTGCCCTTTCGCATGGATTCTGTGACCTGAGCGCGCCTCGTGTTGTGGTATTAGGATACATTGTGTCGTTGTCGGAAGCGTCATCGGGCGCGTCATTGTCGGTAACCGGAATTCGACCGATGCTGTTGTTGTTGTTGTTGCCGCTGCTGCTGATGGTATTGATATTGCTGTTGTGATGACTGTTGTTGATCATAGAAAGGCTGCTGTGATTGCTGTTGTTGTCTTGCTTCTTGTGCATCTGCCATGTCGACGTCGGCGCCCCGTTCCTCTCCACCTTGTTCATCATCTCCTAGTCCCTCATTTTGAGATCGCAAGTACATGTTGTATGCCTCGCTGATCTGAGTCAGCTTCTCGATCGACATATCCCTCTCGTTCATGGATGCGCCGCCCAGCACTCGTAACCGAACATCTTGTAGCTTGCGCATCGGTGGAGGACGAGGAGGCTCGCTGGGTTTGGGCAGCCGAATGCCCGGCGTGCCCGACGGTGATTCCTCTTCGGGTCTCGTTCTGCCAGCATAGGCGTCCAGCCATGCGTCCCGACTAGCACTGAACGAGCGAGCTTGTGCTGCGTCGAAAGCTGGACCTCGTATTAAGCCTTCAAAGGCCGTTATGAGATCGCGCGCATGCTTGCGCGAGTTCTGAATCTGCGTATCGGTTTGTTGCTTGGCTCTGATGGAGTTGGCCGACTGAAGCCGGACCACCTGAGATTCGGCGCAGAGCTGGGTGAGGAGTGTGGAAGAAACGGCCGGAGGTGGGGGAGCCGCATAATTGGAAGCCTTTCCGGAGGAAAGATCGCGGACTTGCTGCTCGAGCTCTAGAATCCTCCGTTGAGCTTCCTCAAATTCCGACAAGATTTTGTCCATGTCCGGGTTGAGGGAGGCGAATTTGGGTGCAGGTTGTTAGAGCCTGACCCCCGAGACTGTCTTGTGGGAGCCACTGTCTCCTTTCCGGGACCTGTAGAGGGTTGCTGGTCGCCGCGTCGACGGTCCGTTGCAAGTGCTGCTGCTTCGATGTTGTTGAAGGCCGATTCGTCCCAAGGTCGATGTCAAGTCCCGGGCCAAGCTTCTCGAGATTTTGAAGGTGCTCGGAATTTGCGGCATCTGGTGGAGAAACGCCAGCAACCGCTGTGGCAGTCTGCACGGACTCCACAACAGGACAAAAGGAAGGCTTCTTAAAGTTCACCAGGCGATCGTCCAGTTCCTGCCTCCAGCTACGAACGGGAAGCTATCCAGGATGTCCACTGTTCCGCCAGCCGAAGAAAACTCTCAGTCTGCGTCGCCGTTTGTGTGTCGATGGGGTGAGGCGAAGCGTGGAGATGGACGATGTTGCTGTCTGAGCTAAACTCCTGACCAGCAGATTCGTCTCTTCGCCAGGCATTCTTGCGACCGGTGGCATCGCCAAGGTCTTCACTACTGACTTGATTGCCAATCCTACCACCAGAAATGTCAGCGACGTGGTACACACCGTCGTTGGTGTAGCCTCCAGCACCTCCACGGATCGAGCCGCATCCTTCATTAAGGACGTCGGTCTCGATTCTCAACGAACAGTCGCCTACGGAACTTACGAGGAGATGTGCAAGAACCCGGACATCGACATCGTCTACGTAGCCACTCCCCACGCTTTCCACTATCGAGACGTTTTGCTGTGTCTCAACCACGGCAAGCACGTCTGCTGCGAGGTAAGTCTGCTCCACGCGGGGTTGCTTTGAGTGCATACAATCTGGAAGCTGAGCGGTCTTTGCATTTACAGAAACCGTTCACCATCAATGCGAAGCAAGCTGAACGCCTCTTCGATCTGGCCAAGCAAAAGGTGTGCAGGGGAAGATTCTGACTGATATGCCTATACCTGCTCAAATCCTTTCACTGTATCTTCAGAACCTCCTCTTGATGGAGGCGGTATGGACAAGATTCTTTCCCATTGTTGCGGAAATCCTCGACTTGGTCCATCACAAACAAGCTCTGGGTAAGATTCGCCGAGTGCAGTCCGACTTGAGTAGCCACTTTGCTCCGGATCCGCGACATCGCCTGTATGCTCCCGAGCTTGGAGGCGGCGCTCTGTTGGACCTGGGTGAGGACCATGACACAGGGGCGTCAGGCTCTCCGGCATGCATGAATATACTGACAAAAGCGCCTCCTTTCGATTGCCTAAAGGCATATACGCCCTCACATGGCAAAGTTTGATTCTCCATCGCCATCCAGAGTAAGTAAACAAATCTCGACGCCGCAGGTTCTAACAAGAAGCTGACTGGAGCTCCTCAGAAATCACAACAAGGCCCCTCGAGTTTCGAGCAGTGTTGTCAAGACCGATTTGACGAACGTCGATGAATCAACGTCGATGATTCTGAGTTTCGACGAGCTTGGTGCTCAGGGAATTGCGACATGTTCAGTGAGTCCCTGCATTCTTAGTCAATTGGAAACAGAAGTGAACGATTGCCGATTAATTCTCACATTCATCGCATGGGCAGATGAAAGTGAACTCTGCTGAGCCGGTGGTTACGATCATTGGAGAAAAGGTGAGAAGAAGCTGCCGGCGCCGACCGTGACAGGCGAGCCGTCTGACTATCTTTATCCTGTGACTGTGTAACTGATCCGTCTCTCTGTGCAGGGTGATCTTACCATCCGCCGGGATCCCTATCGGCCGGAGACATACACGATTCTGCAGAAGAACTCGGATGGCGTATACGTGGAAGCTCGTACGAAGCAGGTCAAAATTCCCGGTCAAGGGTAAGACACTCGCTTGGAAGACCGCATTATCGACTTGACCACTTCTCCCGCTGATCACTTTTTTTTGTGATGTTCTCAGCATGTTCTACGAGGCTGACGCGTGTGCTCGCGCCGTCCGAGACGGCAAGCTGGAAGTCGAGCAATGCAAACATGCGGACACTCTTTTCACCATGCGCGTCATGGACCAGGCCCGCGCAGAGGCCGGATTCGTTTACCCATCTCCCTTGGAAGACCTCTGAATTTGCTGATACGGAACGAGTGTGGCCACTGACAAGAGTGCCGATCTCGAAAGCTCTCTTGAACATTCTGGACATCGACAGAGCGTCTCGGACTTTGAAACTGTATATGATGTACTTGCAGTGTATTATGCTCGAACTTTCTCTCGTCGTGAATCGCAAAAAGCATGGATTGTGGCTCAAGCAGGCCGGGTTGCAATCTTGTCTTCGGGCTTGAGTTTGCGTTGCTCTTCGCCGTAGTAGAGCCGTCGAACGAGGACCACTGTGAAGCGAGGACAGAAATTGTTGGTGAGAGGTGGACGAGCACTTCAGAAGGAACGCCCGGATTGACAAGAGCTGTTGCCACAATTGTGAGGAGCTACTGACCGCTCGTTGCGACGACAAGCGGGAAGGAGAGAACCAAGACCTGAAGAAGAAGAGGCAGGGTATCATCAGCAAGCGTATGGAAGTGAATGATG
Source organism: Tilletia horrida (assembly GCA_001006505.1). Lineage (NCBI taxonomy): Eukaryota > Fungi > Basidiomycota > Exobasidiomycetes > Tilletiales > Tilletiaceae > Tilletia > Tilletia horrida. Next base: position 6,312 of record LAXH01000132.1, on the reverse strand, counting down.
AGGGGCGATGGGTCAGTCCTTCACAGAGTTGTACTTCCCGATCACCAGAGGAGTTTAGGTGCTCACCCGGATACGCTGCTGATTCGGCGTCAGCGGCGGACGAGGCTGGCGTGGCATGGCGTGTACCTGCTAGCTTCTCTGTGTCAGGCAAGATCAGTTCGGCTCTTCGCTGGTGTAGGGTGCACCACGAGACAAAGGAAGCCGACCTTCCGTCGTTCACTCATCATTTTGCATTTCCGCTTCAATTTCCCACGCTCTGCCTTTATTTTGCAAGGGAAAATCCATCCACAGCTTGATGAGGCTCGAGACTGGTCATCGAGTCCCTTTCGTAGCGGGAGGGCGTGTGCGGCAGACAGGAGGATACGATGCAGAGCAACTTTCGGATGCGGCCAAGGCGTGCCTCCGCATCTCCAGACCAGAGCGCGTGGAGTCACAAACGCAGGCAATCCTTGCCTCGCATGGCAACCTGGCGAGACCCTCTCCACCCCGGGGCACACACAGACACTATTGCTGCAGTGGAGCCGGCCAATTCGCTATGCAGTATGCGTCCCGCCCTTGTGCCTGGCCTACCTACATTCTCCCAAGCCTCAATCTGAGATCCGCCGCCAAAACACATGGTTTGACTACCAATCAACAGATGCCCTAATACTGTAAGTACCCGGCCAACGAATTAGGACGGAACCGTCTCCCTGCGACGAAACGTCACCTCCCAGGTGCACAGCTCAGTACCAATCCATGCTCGTCGCGACGTCCCCAGTGAAACACGACATGCGTCGACAAGATCTCGGCATCTAGTGGCCGTCAGCGTTGCAGCTTTTGGATTTGCTCAGCTTACATTCTTCGCGACTTTGCTATGAAGCGTCTGTTACTAGCTTCTTCCACCCCAAACCACGGTACCACCCTGCACCTCGCTGATCTTTGCAAGATACTGCATGGTGTTGTGCCTGAAAACTGGATCCAAACACCTGACGCCCCGCGCCTCTCCTACCCGCCTGACCAGCTGGAAGCATCCATGATTCTTGCTCCCCAACCAGTCTACAGGAATACAGCAAGAACACCATCTGACCGGCACTCTGTCCACTCATTTGCTTTTCGCACGGAAAGCACGATGCCCAGACCTTGCGTGTCTCAGCGAAGGCGACCTCGATGCTTTACCTCGATTGCAGTGCTCCCAACTTGCGCCCTTGACCTTCGTACTTTACGCGCGGACAGGAAATCGTCCTGAAGCGACTTATCCAAAGCTGCAAGCCTGACAGCAGCCACATCTTCGACCATACCGCAACTGAGCAGGGCACTTTATGCAAAGCAGTCTGTTTGGACGCAAGGCGCGCCGAATGCCACTTGGCCACACCTTGGGAGAGGCTCTGCAGTACGTTCCCGGACCCGCGCTGTGTACTTTGCAGAGACTACAGTAGATTTCTGGGGCCGGAATCCAGGCACTGTGCCCAGACAGGTGACCAGGTGGTTTTGATCTGGCCGGCGATGGGTGGCTCCTGACTCCTGAGTGTCACTGCAGCGTCCAGGGATCTGACATGTCCACATGTTCTCGTGGGGGCGTACAGCGTCAAACGTGCCTCCATGTGTGATGCGAGCCACGACCGTTCCAGTACAAAAGGCGGTCGTAGATCATCTTGTTGAATCCCTTCGGTACCATTACTGCTCTGGACCGATCCGCTCCTGCTGGACAACATTGGATCTGCTTACTACTCTGCCAACTTCCCCTTTTCTTGCCTCTTCGATTCACGTGTGATGCAGCTCTCTCTCAAACGTCTTCTTCCTCTCGCCGCACTGCTCGGCATGTCTGCGCTCGGCGAGGCAGTCAGGATCCCTGAGCGACGCCAGTCCACTGACCCCCTGCTTCTGGTCAATACCACCTCTGGCATGGTCCGTGGCTCCAAGCTCACAAACAGCTACGCATACCTCGGCATTCCCTATGGCAATCCCACATCTGGCTCAAGTCGGTTCCGACCGGCCACGCCCGTCGCGTACTCCAGCTCAACTATCGACGCAACCAACTTCGGCCTGACCTGTCCACAGTATGTCGACGCGATCAGTGCCAAAGTGAATGCATTCATCGACATTGTGGCACCGCCTGTTTCCCAGCAGTCCGAAAATTGTCTGTCCATCAACGTCTGGACGAAGACTTCCACTAGAAGCAACGCTTCTTCCCACCCAAACGGCTCGGGTGGAGCAGCAGTCTTGCTCTGGGTACGTTTGAACCGCGGCTCACCCGGGACTGTAAGGCATTGAACTGATCGCTTGACTGTTCTTGACCATCTTACAGATATACGGGGGTGGAGTGAGTCGTTTGTCCTTTCAAATGCCTTGAGCCTGCAAAGTCTGCTAACACAGGTGCTCGACCCACTCAGTTCCAGTACGGTGGCAGCAACTCAGAGCCTTTCAACTTTCAAAACTTTGTCGAGGCGCAAGACGACGTCATCCTTGTCAGCTTCAACTACCGCACTAGCATCTTTGGCTTCCCACTCTCGCCCCAGATCCGTGCCATGGATGCCAACATTGGGTGGAACCGAGGTCTGGAGGACCGAGACCTTGCGATCAAGTGGGTGGTCAACAACATCGCAGCCTTCGGCGGCGACCCGAAGCGGATCACACTCTTTGGCGAGTCCGCGGGTGGAGCCTCTGCCGATGCCTGGGCCTTTGCGAACGAGAACAACACTGCTCCACTGGTACAAAGTGTGATAATTCAGTCCGGCGCCGTGTCAGGTCTCGACATTGCAGAGGGCGACATTCAGAAGAATTGGACGGCCCCGACCTCGAAGTGGAACCAGGTTGCGAACCACAGTTCTGTCAACTGCGGCGTCAATAACAATGCTGCCCAGCTGCAGTGCATGCAGCAAGTGCCTTTCACCAGCCTGCTCACCGCCCTGAACCAGCTCAACATCAGCTTTGGCCCAGCTGCGGACGGGTTCCTGTACTTCAGCGACTTCAAGGCTCGATCGGCAGCGGGAAGATTTGCGCGCGTGCCGACCCTGATCGGCTCCAACTCTGACGAAGCGACCATTCTCACTGGACTGTGGGATTCGAATACGGCCCTGATGCTATCAGAGTCACAGGTCGTGACGCCGCTGATCTTCACCTGCCCGGCTAGACAAGAGGCAGCGGATCGAGTGTCTGCTGGCGTGCCTACGTACCGCTACCAGTACCACGGCAACTGGGAAAGCATGAATCAGGGATAGTGAGTCATTCAAGCGCAGCGAGGTAGTCTTGTGCGTACAATTTGCACAACGAGGCACTGATTCGCATTGCAACTCGTCCTTACCTCCGCAGCCCGGCTCTGATGGCTTATCACTCAGCTGAAACTCCAATCGTGTTCAATACGTTCCCAGCCGCCTATCTGGGTAATAAGGCACACCCAGTCACGATTCCTGCGGCACAAAGACAAGTATCGGCCTTCATGCAGGGAGCATGGGCTGCTTTTGCCCGAGATCCGGTCAACGGTCTTCCCAACTACGGCTGGCCTCGCTACTCGCCTAATACAGCCACGATGGCCCAGATTGCACTGAACAACTCGGGCCAGACCGTCTACCAACCTACGGACCAGGTTGATCTGGACTGCAATGCTGTGATTCCGGTGGGCGGGTCGGTGTATCAGCTCCTGCAACAACTTGCATCGTACTGATGGCCATCATCATCAGGTCTGCTTCCAACCGCGTGCCTCACCGCCCTGTTCGTGGATGTGTCATTTCCCAGCAACACCATTTGTATTCGCGGCTTGTATGTTATTCTGTTTCACCTTGGATCAATCTTGTAATCTCGCTGAATCGAAGCGCGATTGAAGCGCAGTCTGTGGAAGTGAAGCCTGGTTGGTGATGCAGCGCTGATGTTTTCGCTCAGCAATTGCTACGGTGCGCTTAAATGCTTTCTTTCACTGCTTTCACTGCCGAAGGAGTATTCTCAACTTCTACTGATGTACAGGTGATTGGAAAGATGTACAGTCGATCGTGAGACCAACGGAGACGCAGAGCTTCTTCAAGCAGCCGATTGGCTCAGAGCTTGAACTGCCGGGATACGATTGTGGCTACTAGCGGCTGATGCAACGGCGAAGACGCTCGACCTCTTCATCTACTCCTTCGTCGCTGAAGCGGTCAGGACTACCGTAACTGTTTGAGAATCCAGGCCTCGAAAAGTCAGTTCTGATCTCTTGGCGGAGATTGGGAAAAGAAGGAGGGTGAGCCAGAGTGAATGTTGACTTACAGCAAGCTTCGCCAGAGAACTTCCAAACCGAGTGCGATCCCATAATGCCAGCAGCAGGTATCGATGTCATCTTCCTCCAACCAGCACGTTCGGGAGCCAGGTGGACACCAAATCTCGTACGTTTGGAGTATGGGCTTTCGTCCGCTGGTAAGGTCGCTTGCGCTGCGCGCGGACGACCCTTCGTGGTCGCCCATACTGTCGTAATCGACTAGATTGTTGGCACAGCTGTCCTTAGACAGGGTGCAAGATCGAAGTCGCGGCAGAGGATATGACACACCTCTGTCTTTGAACAGACAGCAGTCGCAGCGATCGCCGTCGTCAGGAGAATACGTGGAAATCAGTCGGATGCTTTCGGGATGATCGAGTTTGCCGCACTTGCGAGCCTCCTTCAATGCGAAAGCAACCGTGTCCGCAAGCATTATCATGTCATAAGACCCGCTGATGTCGCCGTGCAAGGTTCCGGAAGGATTGAACCATTCAAAGGCGAAGACCGATCCAAAGGTCAGTTTCTTCACGGTCGACGGCAAGCGCATCAGCACCCAGAAGACGTGGTTGTGGAAAGGAGAGTCCGAGTAAAACTCAAAATCGACAGGGTCGGGGGAAACGTGGTAGCCGGTCAAGACCGTGACATCCTGTAAGCTCTCAAGATGGTTCCACGCAATCAAGTCAAGATGGTGGAACTTTTCGTACTTGAGGATCAGGTGCTTGAGCTGGGGCATGCGAGTATTTGACAACCGTTTCAGGGCCTGATGCCGGCTGTCCGATACGTTCAAAGAAGGCTCGTCGCCGTTAGAGCCTGTCAGGGAAGCGCCACGCTCTTCAGCCTTTTTAACAGCAGCCAGGATGAACGCGCTCATGCAACATCGAAGTACTCACAATTGACCGCGATCGCCAATTCTTCAATCGTGTCCTTGCATTGTTGCAGAACCGTCGTATATGTGTGGCAGTCAACGGCGTCACGCCCCTGAGTTCGTGCGACTGTGTCGATGTGGATCTTCTTCACAAGTGCAGCTTTCTCGGGGTGTGTCTTCAAGAGTTGAGCGAGCGCCGCAGCTGAGGAGTCCGTGGTGGTATGGGGGTCTTGTAGCTGTGGGTCGTCTTCCCGGGCAAGTCTGGACTGGTGTTCGTGTTCCCGGGACGAAGCATAATCGAAATCTCGTGGCAGCCGGATCTCGCGGTACATATAAGGAGTGAGCAGCTTGTTGAACAGCTTGTTGACAAGGACGAGATTTCCGAGCTCAGCAAGGTATCGATTGTAGTCTTGATGGTTCTTGTGGAAGTGAATGCGCTCTTTGGGTGAGATCGAGATGACCAGATGATCGAGGACGATTTGTATGATCTCGACGGGGAGTGAAGGGAACTGGCCGACGATGTCCGTTCTGGGTCGTTTGCGAGCTGCATCCTCATTCTCATCGGTAGCATGG
>LAXH01000131.1:20195-44516 GCA_001006505.1 Tilletia horrida | reverse complement strand
GATCTTGAGAATTTCTTGAACGACGCCGAGGCCGATCTTGAGAAATGGACCTGCGATGGTTGTCCATTCGGCGAGCTCGTTGAAAATGGTGACGAGATCTTGTGGGACACCACCCAGGTCGGATAAGCTGAGCTGACGGGTGTCCGGTGTCGCATTGTCTGACGATTGAGACGAATCGTTGTTTCCGAGCTTGACCTTCTTGATGGCCTCGGTGACATCCTTGAGCGGACTGGTCACTGTCACGAGGTCAGTGACGGCGGTCTTGTCATCTTCGAATTTCCTTTTGACCTTGTCTGTGAAAGTTGGCTTGGTGTCTGCTGGTGCTGAAGCTTGTGTTGGTTTGCCTGCCTCGTCAACGAAGCCTTGGAGAGTGAGTTCCGGATCTGGTTGAGGGGGAGCAGTGGAGGCGGGAGGCGTCTTTGGCGCGGTTGGAGCTGGGGATGATGTCGATGGTCCTGCTGCCTGGGACGGGTCGCTCGAGGATGAGGAGGATGCAGTTTGAGGCTGCGTCTGCCCAGAGCTGGATGAGCCCTTGCTCATCTTTCAGTTTCCATAAACGCGAGCGACCGGTAGTGTGACGCAGGCATGAACGCAGAGCAGCAAGACCACAGCAGCACGACGGGACGAAGAGAGAAGGAGGAAGTCACGTTGATAAGTCTCCCATCCGAGGAAAGGAAAGATCTCCCGCTCGGAAGTGTTTGCCACTTCCCGTCTTTCCCACCAGACACAAAGGGGAACTACTAGCCTACAATACACAGCCCCATCATGCCATGCACACACACTAGTTGGCCCCAATACGCGACTGCATACCTCAACTCCCCGTCAGGTACCGTGGCAGCACTTGTTCCGAGACGAGCGGAGTACGCTTCCTCTCCCCCCTCAGAACAGCTTACAGTATCCTCAGTGTGCGCACGATCACGCTTGAGCAGAAGAAGAGGGACAAATATCGAGCATTCTGTGTGCGGCCAGAGAGGCACGTTTTGCTACAAGGGGGCGATGGGGCAAACCATGCGCCGGAGGCGCGACGAGGGAAGGAGGCAGAGCAATCACAAACCTACCTCGTCGGTCAATGTAAAGGTCGAAAGAGGAAGAGGAATGTCTGCTTAGCTTGAGCTGTGGAGCCTCGTCCGTTTCCAAAATGCTTTCAGGCCGAGTCTACGTGAGTCTTTTCGAAGACCTGACTCCGACGTACGGATCCAGTCGGCCCTCTTCTCGGCTTCCTGGAGTCGCTGAAGGAAGACCTCGGGACGTCTTCTGTTGAGTCGCTTGTAGAGTTCGAGACTGTCGTCGATGACTTGTAATGATTCCTGGTGTCTGCCGGCATGACTTAGCTCTATCGAGTAGTGTTGCAAAGCCATCGCCAGATCTGCTTCGTATGCTGCCGGCCGAGCCTGGTGAAGGACCTTGTACAGCTTGAGGCACTCTTCTACCTTATCCAGCGACTCCTCGTGCCTACCCGCATCGCTTAACCGACTCGAATAGTCCAACAAAGCCTCGGCTAGATCTGCATCGTACGCTGCCGGCCGAGCTTGATGCAAAGTGGTGTACATCTTGACGCTTTCTTCGATCACTGCGAGCGCTTCCTCCTCTCTGCCTACGTCGTTCAATCGGTTTGAGTAGGTTTGGAAAGCTCGAGCCAGATCTTCTTCGTACGTTGCCGGAGAAGTCTGATGCAGGCCTTTGTACATCCGAACACTGTCCTCGATCACCGTCAGAGCCAGCTGATGTTTGTCTGCGGTGCTCAATCGGGTCGAGTAGGTGAGTAGGGCCCCGGCCAGATCGGCTTCATACGTCTGCGGCCGGCCCTCGTGAAGGACCTTGCGCATCTTGACGCACTCCTCGATGATCACCAACGCCTCCCCGTGCCTGCCTGCGCGGCTCAATTGAATCGAGTAGTTGTTCAACGCCCCAGCAAGATCCGCTGCGTACGTATCTGGTCGGAGCTGATGCAAGTCCTGATACATCTTCATGGATTCCTCGATCGCCGCCAACGCCTCCTCATATTCGCCTACATCGCTCAGCCGGTTAGAGTAGTTGTTCAAAGCCCCGGCCAGATCGGCTTTGTACACTGCTGGTCGAGCGTGATACAGGGCCTTGTTCATCTTGACACATTCTTGGATCGCCGCCAGCGAGTCTTCATGCCTGCCTGCTTCGCTCAATTGATTAGAGTAGTTGTTCAGAGCCCTTGCCAGATCTGCCCCATTCGCAGCTGGCCGGACTTTATAAAGCGTCTTGCGTATGTCGATGCATTCCTCGATTGTCGCCAATGCTTCGTCTGGTCTACCTGCCTTCTTCAATCGGTTTGAGAAGTTGAGCAGAGCCCTAGCCAGGTCCGCTTCGTACACCGCAGGTCGATCCTGGTAGAGAGCTTTGTACAATTTGACGCACTCCTCGATCGTGCTGAGTGCCTCATCTTGCTTGCCTACGTCGCTCAGTCGTATCGAGTGATTGAGCAAAGCCCGCGCCAGTCCGGCTTTGTGCGCCGCCGGACGGGACTGATCAAGAGCTTTGCGCATCGTGACACACTCCTCAACTGCCGCCAGTGCCTCTTCGGCTCTGCCTGCCTCGCTCAGATCAGCAGAGTAATTGAGTAAAGCCGCGGACAGGTCAATAGCGTACAAGTCTGGATGGTCCAGACGAAGAGATCGGTAAATCTCAATACTCTGCTGAGTGCACTGCAACGCCTGATCCGATCTTCCTGCTCGCGCGTGATGAACAGCTCGACTTCGCAGAGCGGTTGCCAGCATTGCGTTGTACTTCTTTGGCTCCCGATGGGCCATGTCCTTGAAAATCGCAAGCGCCTCCGACGAGCTGGCGTCGGCTTCGTCCCATCGACCAACTCGAAAGAATGCAAAGGAAAGATTGAGCAAGACAAAGGCCAGATTGACTCGATCGCGAGGATATCCGACGTCGGACCACTTGCGTCGGCAGAGAGCAGCGAGGAGGGTGGCCACCTCAACGGCTTCCTCAAAGAGGCCAAGATCGCCGAGTGCCACGAACAGCCACTTTAGCTGGCTGACAGTGTCCTTGCCCGACGAGGTTGCAGCAGTGCAGAGGGCATCGAGGAGCTGCAGTGCCGCCTGGCCGGGATCATATCGTGAGTTGTCACCGCCTTTGGCCATTTCCTCGTTGTCGAAAATACCAGTGAGATCTGCTCCATCTCCGCCTGGTGAGTACAGGCGCCTCACCTGGTCATGCATCTGTTTGAGTTGGGCCGACTCTTCAGGCGTCATCAGGTACACCGGCTGGAGGGGGGCAGCGACTCTCGGTTGCTGAATAGTATTTGCGTCTGCGCTGGCTCCGTCGACAGTATTCCGTCGCTTGATTTCCAGTTGCACTGCCGCGCTGACTTGTTTCAGACCTGGTTGGGCGGCAGAAAGAAGATTGCTGTGGACGGAATTCTCGATCTGAGTGGGCCCATCCGCGATTGTGACAGTTGCTGCGGTGATGTCAGTTGCCGCATCAGCGCACATCATCTGTTGGGTGGCTGATGCTTTCCCAGGTTGAGTGAACACATCAGGGTGACATGGCGAGTCATTTTTAGCCTGTGTGCTTGCTCCGGCTCTGACTTTCTCGTAATCGGAGCGCAGTGCCAGTACGATGGTGTTTTGTGTCTGTGGTGGAATGTGAAGCCAAAGGGGAGGAACAGAGAGGTTTGAATGTGAGCTCGAAACCAAATACCAATCTCAAGGTAACTCACGCCAACACGGACGACGAGCGCATCCATTTCCTTGTTCAGGTCATCAAGTCTGGTCTTGATCTCGCCGCGCTTCAAGGTCCGTTTGACTGTTCCCCAGCAAGCATAGACCTCGATCTGGGCACGGAAAGCTCGCAATTGTCTAGATGACGTGTTACGACAAGAGCACGCCGTCAGCTGTCAGAAGATCTGCTTTGATCTGAGCACTGAAAGATGACTCACTGGATGGCGCGCTCCAATATCAGTGCGCTTGCTGTGCCTGTCATAATTGGACAGCCCGACGCTTTGGCAGCAAAAGCGAACTCCCAGAAGATGCCCATGACCTTTTTGCTGAAGTCCTCGCAGGCATCCTTGTTCGTCCTTACCTCCTGGGCAATCTTGAGAATTTCAGCAATCACGCCCAGGCCGATCTTTAGGAAGGGACCCGCGACGGCCGTCCATGTGGCGAGCTCGTTGAAGATGGCGACGAGATCTTGTGGGAGGCCCGCCAAGTCGGACAACTTCAGCTCATTGTTGTTAGATTGAGATGCTGCATTGCCTTCGAGCTGGACATGCTTGACGGCATCGGCAACATCCTTCAGCGGACTGGTCACCGCTATAAGGTCCGTGACGGCGGTCTTGCCATCTTCGAGTTTGTTCCTGACCTTGTCTGTGAGAGTGGGTTTGGGGTCTTGGACAGCTGCGGGTGGTTGAGGTCTGCTCGCCTCGTCCATGAACCTTTGGAGGGTGAGAGGTGTGTCTAGGTCAGAAAGAACGGTGTAAGTGGAAGGAGTCATTTGGGCTATTGAAGTTGAGGAGAACGATGCTGTCACTGTCCGGGAGGGACTACTGGTGAATGAGGATGGAACTTGGGCTCGAGTCTTCCTAGCTGGAAGAGCTGCTGCTCCCCATGAAAGCCAGTATCAGCAATCAAAGTGGGAACGGAGAAGCACACACGGATGCAACAAGAGCAGCGCAGTAGAGGCACCGGAGAGTGACCGAGAAAGGGCAAGAGAGGGAAGAAGGTTGATCAAACATGGCGAGGGGGTGAAGGCGGCCTTCTTCCCTGCGTCCACTTATATGGTCATGCATCAATCCACAGCACCAGGCCTGCTGTGTCTTACATGGGTTCATGCAGGAGAGGAATGCTCTGTCCTGCACTGCCCTCAGTTCTGTGCACTCAGTGCTGGCTGTCGTCTTGAGCAATGAGCAGTTGGTGAGCGTGAAGCACATGCATGCAAGGTTGTTTCTGCATAGCCACCAACCTTGCGCTGGATCGGGGTTCTGGATCTTCCTCGCCATCATGCAAGAAGACTCCAGTGACACAGACACGATCAAGAGCCACTCAGCGGCAGCTCTCAGATCAGCGCCGTGGTCTACCTTTCCCTTGGATCGACAGGTTCCGGTCTTCCCTTTGATTGCGATGAGCCCGAAAGCTCGATGAATGGATCGACCAGCAGATCTGACAACACATGGCACTTTATAACAGCCGTCCCTGGCCTTGTATGCTTAACATTGCAACTGCCACCACCTGCTCCGGTAAACGGCGAGCATGGGCGTCCAAACACTGCGCCAGCCCGTCTGGCCCAGGGCATTCAGGACCTCCGGCGGTCTGGGTCTGATGCGGGTAGGTTGCTGTCGAGCCGCAAGGCAGCGTCCTGCGCGAGCCCCATTCGGACAAAACACCAAGAAGGAGCAGCATGCATGCCTTCAGCCTGTTTATCTTATCAGCGAAGCATGCCCTGGCTCAAACAAGGTATCGTGAAGCCGGCCAGTCAAACCTGTTCCACGATGTTGAGCGATGTCGATGAATCTGCACATCGCCGAGCAAAGTGGAGCATGCTCTGCGTTAACATTGATCAGCGAGGCATACAGTACATACAGCATCCTGGGAATCTGCCTATCGCCGAACCTTACTCTGCAGGGGTGGACCCTGCCCCAGAGAACTGCCCTGGAGCCAGGACGGATCCTGCCGCACCGCTTCGAATCAAGGACTGTCAGATCACGGTACAAAACCCCGACTGGTCTAAGCTATGCATTCTATAATGCCATCAAGAACAACAACACGGCGGGCATCTGCAACATTGACAAGGCCACCCAGCCTGATAGACGACAACTCGGTCGCGTCCTTGGCGCGGCAAAGGCAAGCCGTGTTGCACCAGATTCCGCACTGTATCGTGGTCAACCTATCACGGCCACCTACAACTTCACTGACGCCGAGCGCAAGCTTTCACCTCGACTTGCGCACGTTGACTCGGTCGTCATGCAGTATATCCCGCTCGGCAACGTACCTCACGGCTGCCATTTTGGCGCGACGGACAAGGAGCTGCACTCGCTCCTCAACCACGCAATGGCTTACATGGAAGAAGAGCAATGGGTCTGTGGTCGCTTCCACTTGGTTTCTCATGCCAGCGGAGAAGCCATCCTGCAGATTGCGGGCAGCGTCAACGGGCACACAACGGACTCTTGCTGGATCTTCTAGGTCTGGGAAGGCATCGTTTGGATGTTATCTGCAACGATTCTGATTCTGTCTCACGCGCTCGCTGTACTCTGGCTGTATACTGAGATTCCAATGCAATGAAATCGAGTCACAGAAACTTCAGTCCAAAGGGTACAGATGGCGTCAGACAAAGACTATGACTTGAGACGCTCTCTATGCGGGAACAATGTCATCGTCGTCCTCCTCTCCGTACTCGTCCTCGTCGAGATCGTCTCCCTCGTCATAATAGTCTCCGTCCTGCTGTTCCTGCGGATCGTCTTCCGAGAACACCTCTGATCCCTCCTCTGCCTCTTTCTCATCATCGTCGTCATCTAGCTCGACGACCTCCGGTTCTTCGTCCTTCTTGTCCGGCTTTGTCGTCGACTGGCTTTTGGATGCTTCGGCCTTCTTGGCACCGTCAGACTTTGCAGGCGTGCCAAAGCTGAATCCTCCGGAGGGTATGGCAAATGTTGGCGCCTTTGTGGTTCCCAATGTTCCTCCTGTTGATGAAGTTGCCGCGCTCGGCTTCAGAGCCGCAGGCGATGCACCGCCAAAGGAGAAGCCGCTCTTCGGGATTGAGAATACAGGTGGTTTGGAGCTCGCCTCCTTAGGCGCCTCTGACTTGTCGGAGTCTGGCTTGGGTGCTGCTCCTCCGAAAGAGAAGGTCGAAGAAGGTTGTGCAGCAGCAGTGGCAGGCGCAGGGGCGGGAGCAGATGTTGTAGGTGCAGCTGCCTTTCCAAAAGCAAAGGTCGAGATGGCTGGATTTGCGGGCGCTGAAGTGGCAGCTGTAGTTGAGCTGCTGGAGCTTGCACTTGTTCCGAATGGCTTGGATGAAGCAGAGCCAAAGCTGAATGTCGGTTGAGCTGCTAGTGTTCCTGCAGAGAAACCAAGTTGGGAATGGTGCATCAGTCCCCTGGCTCGAAATCGAAATGCATACATTCAGCATGTACTCACCCGCAGACCCAAAAGTGACGGAGGATGCAGCAGCGGCAGCAGCAGGAGTGGAATTTGCTGGGGTCGAAGCGGGTTTGAAGGCTGCGGATCCAAAGCTGAAGCCTGTCGACGATGCAGCTGGAGCACTTCCTCCGAAACTAAAGCCGTTAGAAGCAGGAGCAGCGGGCTTCTCGGCTTCTTTCGTCGGGGCAGCAGCTGGTGCAGATCCGAAGCCAAATGATGGTGTCTTTGCTGGCTGCTCCTGAGGTTTTGATGCTGCAGATGTCCCGAAAGTGAAGGATTGGGGTGCTTTGGAAGCAGGCACTGGTGCTTGAGGGGCAGATACGGATGCGCTTGCAGAAGCAGGTGGATTGAAGACAAATCCACTCGGCTTGGTGGTGGGCGCAGGAGAAGCAGATGGGGCGGATGCTGAGGTTGTTGTGCTTGTGGTCGAAGCCGGTGTACCGAAGCGGAAAGTGGAAGGTAGCGCTGTGGAAGGTTGTGCGGGTTGTGGTGGCTGCTGAGCAGTCTGAGTGGGGGCTGGAGTTGGGGCCGGAGATGGCGCTGAAGCAGATGACGATTTGGGGACGATAGACTTGCGATGTTGCGCATACTGGGTGGTTGCGCGAGTGAGAAGCGCGTTGAGATCGATGAACGCATCTTGTGCGAGAGCCTTGCTGAGTGCAGCTGTGAGTTGGGCGTGAAGGGAGTGGTTGAGGCCTCGCAGCTGGATGAGATGGTCGTCCTCGCCATCCTTGTTCTGAGCAGGCGGTGCGTTGAGGAATGCGAAAGGATTCACTCTGGTAGCCGGACCGGCTGTGGGTGCTGGGACAGGAGTGGCAGCAGGTGTGACTGCTGCCGACTTGCGCTTGGGCAGACCGCGTATCACTCTTGGAGTGGCAGAGACGGGAGCTGTTTGAGAGGAGACGAGCTCTTCCTCATCTTGCTGGTCATCGTCTGCATCGTCTCGGGTCAGCTGTCGTGCTGCTGATCGTTTCTGAGGTCGTGACATTTGAGCCGGGTTTCTGTGAGTTGGTGAGAGATCGAGTGCTGCATGGAACCCGAAGGTTGGATGAGAAGGACTGGGAAGCTTGGTTGATGCAACGGGGCGAACAAAGGGAAGACGTGAAATTCCCACGGGTTGGCCTAGCAAGTGAGTGAGGTGGGGAATGTCAGCTCACTTCTTTGTCACCCAGCAAGCTTCTTCAGGGTCCTTCTTGCTCCTCACTTCCTCCTACTGGATCCACTCGTGTCGATGCTCATCAGCACCGTCTGAAGCCATGCCGCCATCTTCAAGGTAAGTGGTGGATAAGCTCTGGTGTCTGCTGCTTCGTTCGCTTAGCTGACCACACTCCTCTCCTTGGACTCTGTGCAGGCAACCTGCGTCTGCCCAACAACAGCAGCAGCAGCAGCGCGCACCCAGGAATACAAGCAGCAGCGCCAACAACAGCAGGGACGACTCAGCATCGTCCGATGCCGATCAGTATTTCCCGCCTCCACCACCGATTCCCCAGTCAGGCTCCTACTCTCGGCCCGCCAGCAGAGCCTCGATGGCAGAGACCTTCAGAACAGCCACCCCTCACTCCTTTGACCAGCGCAGACCCTCCATCACTCCCAATCTGTCACAGCAGCAACGAGCAGCATCCCCGCTCATCTTTGACGACCAGCACCAGAACCACATCCGCACCGCCTCACCCTCTCTTGCGCTCAATTACGTCCCTGGCAAATTCTCCACGCGCGTGTTTCAGCCGGATCGGTCACACTCCCCGGCTGCCGGTGGTCTCTTCGCCTCTCGGTCCACCTCTCGTCTGCGACCCCTTCCCACTTCTGGCTCCAATTCGCACCTCTCACCACCCTACGCCATTGCTCTTGGCCATTCATCCCGCTCCAACTCGGGCAACAACACCGATGTAGACGAAGAAGAGGAAGAGGAGCAGGAAGCAGAGGAACAGGAGAGATTGGGGGCCATCACGCCCTTCACCACTGCAGTCCGCCAAGCAGCGGCTTCCAACCCAGCCCAAGCTCCACGACTCCGGCACAGCATCAAGCGCGGAGCCGGAAGATCTGCATGGGGCCCGGACGGAGCTGGAAACCGTGCCCTTGGCGCTGGTGACTATGAAGATGATGACGGAGTCGATCTCAGTCGGACTGCTTCTCAACGGCTTGGACTACGGCGAAGGCATAGTGCCAACAGGAAGGGCGCGGTAGGAGGATCAACCTCGTCCCATCGCAGCAGAAGGATTGTAGAGGCGCCTGGTGAGGCTGATCGCAGACGGACAAGCATGCTGCACAGCAACCTTGGTCACTTTGAGGAGATAGAGGATGACGTGGACGACAACAGCGATCTCGACAGCGAGATCGATGAGCATGGCCTGCGTCCTTCGCAAGCGAACGGGCAAGGCGCCAGCAATGTCGGCAAGAGCATGCACGGCAAGCAGAAGAGGACACGTTCTATGCGCAGGGATCCTAATGATGCCCCCTTGCCTTCGTCCTCTGCACAGCAGAATGCAGGAGGAGGATGGGCCTCTGGCCGGATGGGCTACTTGCTCGGTTTCCACGACGGAGACGATGATCGCACCCAGCTCGGCCACGGCCGCCCCTCCGAATATGGACATGGCGACGAAACGATGGGTCTCCGACAACAGAACCAACCTCAATCGGCCCGGCATTCGAGAATGGATAGCGCGGGCAGGCCTAGGCCCAAAAGGAGAAGGAGGGCGAGGTGGAATCCGTTCAAGTGGGCAATGGTGATTGCCAATCTGGTGCTCACAGTATATGCGATGGCGGCGCTCTTTGCCACGCTCTTGACGTGGGCCAACATCTTTGAGAATGCGGCTACTGTCCGCGTCGGAAACCGCACAGAGTTGATCTGTGAGTACCTTGCTCCCTCACTATTCGTACTGGACTTCACTGAAGCCACCCTCGATCTTGATGATATAGTGGGCACAGTTGCAGCTGGTCTCTGCTTCGCGGCGGCCGTGATCGGCTGGTGCGGAATCCTCCTGAACAACCGAGCCTTCCTCAGCATATACACCATTGTCCTCTGGATCGCCTTCATCTTCATCATGGCGCCCGGCTACATCACCTTCAAACGTCGAACCTTCAATCTCGAAGGCAAGATCAACCAGCAGTGGTCCCGCCGACTCTCCGTGTCCGACAGACTCGTGATTCAGGACGAGCTCAATTGCTGTGGGTACTATTCGCCGTTTGTATTGGCAAGTGCGAGTGGGAGATGTTATGCGCGCTCGATGCTGCCGGGGTGCAAAGGGCGATATCTCCGCTTCCAACGGACCGCGCTCGAGTACTTTTACATCTGCGCATTTGGCATCGTGGGCCCGCATCTGCTCATCATCACGGTGGCGCTCCTGTGCTCGAATCATGTGACATACCGATTCGGCAAGGGCCTGACGCCGGAGGAGTACCGGTTGGACGAGGTCACCACGGAGCTGATCAAGGATCAGCTGCTCAAGACGCAGCGAGAGCAGAATCTGCCTCAGCAGACCTTCAGCCCCGGACTGAGCGAAAAATCTGGGTTCCGAAACAGCGACTCATTGCGCCCACCGGCGGTCCAATACCGAGAAGCCTCATACGATCCCTCGTCGGGCAAGAGTGGAAGAGGCACGGACGAGGCTGGCAGCAGCACGTTAGCGCATCATGAGCAGGCCAACGCAGCACACATTGACATGCTCGCCAAGGACGATCATTCTCGGGCTAGTGGGAGCGGGAACGGTAGTGCAGACGGAAGCGGACGCCGTCACGGAGGAACTGGGCGACGCGGAGAAGAGCATGAGTTGCAGGAGATGAATGTGCGTGGCGGGAGTAATACGACTTACAATACTGCGGGGGGACGGTCGGAGGAGGAGGAGGGACCGGTCTTCTACGCGCAGTGAACACATCGTGCGGATGCTCTCGCGCCTCTTCCACGTCCGTCCACACGACGCGCTGCCACATACACACAAACAACACAACATGGACAATCTGCTTCTTGGAAAAGAAGGAACACTCGGCTTCTATCACCCACATGAACAATACGGACTCCATCTTTCCTTTCCGCTTCACATCTTACCAAATCATCAACTCTCGGCCCTCCCACGAGATTTGGCCCCGGGCTAGGTATCAATTGACCTGTCCTTTAGGGCCATTGACCTCGACATTAGTCCGGCCTCGCAAATCCCACAGTTCACTTCGCAAAATCATCTCTACACACAACATCACTTTCTCTCCCGCTTTTTCTGCCACCTTTTCCGGTAATGCTTCGTCTCAGGCCTCTGTGAAATGCAACGAGGATTTTGCCCTTGCTTCTCTTTGCCGTGCTCCGCCGCGTGATTCAGTCAAACTCTGAACAGCCGGCAGCCTGAAGGAAGGAGAGTGACCTGTGATTTTCTTCGAAGACGGAAAGGAGTGAAAGAGACAAAGAAGAGATGTCCAGATAAAACCAGGAAATCGAAACAAAATGAAGCGCGTCTGGGATCTGGGCCCGAGGGACAAACGGAAAGACCGGAGGAAAGGGCCTCCGCCGAAAGACTATGTACGAGGGGTGAGGCACGATAGATGAGCGTGCCTTGGATCTGGTCGGCAATGAAAGCAAAGTGAGTGTCCGCGAAGGGCGAATCCAAGCGCCTCGTCCATTCTTGTTTCCACCTTGGCGATCGGAGACTGCTAGCCAGTGAGCTCAGCTGGCGAGCAGCCGTTGGAGCGCTTTCTCGACCCGGTAGTTGCTCTTCTCGAGCGCAGCAATCACTTTACCACGCGGGAACCCCATCTGGCACAGCTGTTGGACCGGCGCTGCATCGTCTGGCAACGCAGGCGAGGGGAGAGGCTCCTCGCCGGCACCGCCCGTGCTGGGAGCAGTCAGGGTCGAGCCCGTGCTGGGGCCGAACGAGCTCGAGTTCCGAGGAGGCAAGGATGGTGGGACAGGTGTCACGGTCGTCGCTGTGGCCGGAGAAGGCGACACGGGGACAGTCGAGCCGGGGTTTCCAAATACCGAGTCGCCCGCCGGCTCAAATGCATCCTCGAAGGAGAATCCAGATGAGGGTGCACTCACGTTGGTGCCCGTCCCGCTCCCTCCGCTTCCTGTTGCGCCCAGCCCACTGGCACTGGCGACAGACTGGCTCAGCGCGGCACTGTTGTTGTTCCGGGGCGAGCCGCCGAACGAGGCGTCAAAGTCGTCGAACGCAGCGTTGAAGTCGTTCAATGGAGCTGACGAGGTCGTAGCTCCTGCACCTGACGAGGCCGGGAACCCTGCCGACGCAGAGGCCGACCCTGACGGACCTGTTCCGAACGCGTCATCAAAGGCATCCTTGGCTGCGTTTGATGCGGGACCGGAAGCTGCAGCTGCGCCCCCGGTGCCCGCTGCGGCGGCACCACCTGCCGCTGCTACACTGCTCGTGCTGAAGCTCGGAACAAAGTCAAAGTCATTGTCGAATGCATCGTCAAAGTCTGTCGTGGTCGTATTGGTAGCAGTGTTGTCTGCAGCACCGCCCATTGCAGCAGAAGCAGAAGTTCCAGCAGGTCCAAGGTCCTCAAACGCGGCTTCGAAGTCATCAAATGCATCCTTGTTGTTGTCCGAGGTCGTAGCAGGGAGGGGAGCCGATGTTGAGCTAGGGGTCGAGGCTGTCGCCTTTGTAGGCGCGGGCGGAGGTGCGCGACGCGCTGGCTTTGGTGCAGCGGCGCTCGAAAGGGCCGCAGCGGGAGTAGGCTCACCCGCTTCTACGTCTAGCGGCTCAGATGCGGTCAGAGCCACAGGAGACTGCGCCTCGGAGACGGGTGTCGCCGTGCGTGCATCGTGGAAAGTGTCCGAGCCTGTGATCTGCGCAGTCAATTGACTCGTTGGTGTCTCCAGCGATGTGCCGAAGTGACTTCCGACGGCGGGAGGCACGATCGCAGGCAGCTCTCGTGCCGCGCTGGCTGGGGCCGAAGTCGAAGACACGAGAGAAGTTGTTCCCGTCGTGGGGCCAGAAGTCCCGTCAGTCGAGGTTCGGCTCTCATCCGCAGCCTCTTCAAAAGGCGAAGCTCGCGGCTTTCGGCCGGGCGCGTCAAGATCCTCCGGTCCGTCGTGCTCTTCATCCGACGAGTCGTCCTCATCGTCGTCCTGAGAGGGGCGGGCGTTCGAGTCGTCGATACTTCCACCCGCTTGACGGATGGTAACTTCGTCATCTGCAGGTCGTTCACTAGCAGCATGGGCTTCAGGCTCCGTAGCCGTCGCTCTGGTAGCCGACGGGGACGGCACAGCATCGAATCCGCTGAACGCGTCGTCAAATGCTGTGCTGCTTGACGCAGTCACGCCGACGTTGCCAGCCTCAGCGGGTCCAGCGGGAGCTGCATCGGGAGGACCAAAGTCGTCATCGAACGCAGATGCGAAAGCGTCATGCGCAGCATTGCTGCCAGTCTGACCGGGAGCGTCAGTCGCAATCGGAGCGGTGTCGACTTCTCCAAAAGCATCGTCAAATGATGTGGTACGTGCGTGATGAGGCATGCTTCTAGGCAGAGCCGGCGCAGTGGTCTCCGGGGTAGCCGTGACATCCTGCTTGGGTTCCTCTGCCGTCGCAGTCGTGGAGATATCAGCCGTCTGGTCTTCTTCCTCTTTCGGTGCGTCCTCGGAGCGGCCGCCTAAGCCGACGGCGGCCGTGGCAGGTGATGCGATCCCAGCCAAAGCAGCGCCGGCACCCGCCGCAAGACCCAAAGCACCAGTGCTAGAGCTTTCAACAGGGGTGTGGTCGCCGACGGGAGGTGTTCCGGCCGCAGCAGCCGGTGCTGGACTTGCCACGTTGAGCCGATCGAAAGGATTGTTGCTCCTTGTGCTTCCAGTCGGACTCAATGCGGCAGATCGATCCACAGTGGCCGGAGCTGATGCAGAACCAAACGGCTCAACCACTTCGCCCGCCTCCGCAGCGCTGGCTTCAGCTTGCACCTCCTTCAACTCGGCCTCCGCCGCCTCCTTCTCGCTCGTCGCAGTCGACAGCTGCTTCCTCGTAATCGCGCCCAAGCCCTTCTCCTTCCTGACCTCCTTCTTCAACTTTTCCACCTCCGCCTTCACCTCTTCAGTCTCCTTTCTGACCAGCTCCATCTGCTTCCTGATCTCCCTCACGTCTTCGCGCTCCTTCATCAACACTTGCTCGACCTCGTCCCGCTCCACCTTGAGCGCGGACAAGTTTGATTCGACGGAGATCAGCTCGGCGCGGAGCGAGGCCAGTTCGCCAGATTGAGTAGCTGCTCGCTCGCGTAGTGTCACGACGCGAGCCTGTTCCGCATCGGAGCCAGTGCGGGCCTGCTTGAGGCGAGCCTCGAGGTCGCTGAGGGAGGCACTGTCGGTCGCAATGGAAGCCTCGAGCGCGGTCGCCTCAGCCGACAATGCACTCTTCCGGGACGTCTCGGTCTCGATGTCCTTCCGGAGCGATTCGGCTTGCACATTGGCGAGACTTGTTGGTTGTTGCTGCGCTTGCGAGCCAGGCGAGGGCAGAGACGAGGTGACTGTGTCTGGCGAGGTAATGATCGAAGGTGGGCGATCGGCGATGCGAACCGACTTGGTGATGGCTGAGCCTCGGACAGGCGTGGCTGATGGGGAAGCAGCGGCAGGAATGGGTCCGTTGAAGAAGTCGTCGTCGAATGCGGTTGCGAAGTTGCTTCCCTGAGCAGGTGCGGCAGCGGGAGGGCTACGGAGCGCCGAGGGGGGAGGTGAAGCGGCTGGATTGACGAAAGTGCTTGCCGTTGCATTCTTGAGGGCCGGTGGAAGAGCTGCGGCTGCCTTGAGTGCACCACTGGTGGTGTCATCATCGTCATCCATGAGCGAGAAGAGATCCTTCTGGGTGTCTGACTCTCCTTGCGCGACGGGCCCTGGCAAGCTGGCACCACGAGCGTTGGGAGGAATCAGTTCACGAGGAAGACTTTGGCCAGGCCCAGGAATGGGTTTGCCAGCCATGCACTCTCCCATGAGATGCATCGCCAGGGAGAACTCTTCGAGTCCCAGTGAGCCCTGTTGGTGAACGTCCGCAAGATCCCACACTTGGGCCAATGTTGCCTCAGGAAGCTGCGACTGCATGAAGAACGGAACCACACTGGCTCCGGAGAGCGAGCCTGTGTTGGAAGGGTCCAACTGCGAGAAGAAGGTTGCTGACCGCTGGATGGTCGCTGCCGGCACAGCCCACGGCGGGTTGACGGCAGCTCCTGCTGCGATGATCGAGGCTGCAGTGGGCTGTGATGATGCGGCAGTAGGAGCAGCGAATGGAGAGGAGACCGCTGCTGCCGCTCCGGGTCGGAAGGCGCTTCCTGCAGCGGGAGCAGGGCTCCCGACACGCGATCCTTGAGCTGGGGAACCAACGAACTGACCCGTGAGTTGGCGAGGAATGGGCGTGGGCCCACTGCCCGTGGCCTGATGACGGATCGGGCCGGCGGTGACAGGGCTGGCGAAACTTCCACCTGTGCTCTGTTGGCGGAGCGGCTTCGATGGAGACGCAGGAGTCGCGCCAGCAGCGGGCTTGGGTGCTCCGACACTGGCTGACTCGTACAAGCCTGGCGGCAGAGTGGGTGGAATGTTCTGGAGCGTGCCGTTCATGGTATTCTGGATGAAATGCATGGCGATAATAAAGTCGGTCAGGTCGAGCGCGCCGCGTTGTTGTGTGTCTGCAAGGCCCCAGATGGCGGCGAGTTTCTCGAAGGGCATGTTTGACTTGACGAACAGATCTCTTGCCTTGTCGCCTGGGGGGATGGTACCATGACATGTCAGACATGGTCTGGGCGTATCCGAGATTGCAAAGGGCTGTTTGCTACTCACCATCCAGAAGACCATTGACAGGGCCAGCATTTGCGAAGATGCGAGTGTACCGCGCTCGGTCAGCCGGCTTGATTGATACGGCAGCCGCGTCGGTTGTGACAGTAGATGCTGCGGTAGCCTGTTGAGAGATGCCTGGGATGGTGATTCCCTCCATGGTGGGAACGGGCCCAGGAGTGGAAGCCGCCTTGAAATCGACCTGGGCACCGGCCTGCGCATGACCGATAAGCCGACAGGCGAGACTGAATCCTTTCGCATCGAGGAAGCCGTTGTTGTTGAAGTCGGCCATGGCCCAGATGGCTCCCAGGGTAGTGGGTGGCAGGCCAGACTTGCCAAAGAAGGCGACGGCCGAGTCGGCGGTGAGGATCCCGCCCGAGTCTGGAGGACACGCGAGATTGAAGAGATATCCGAAGGCAGTGCGTTCGTTTGGATTAAGCACCATCGAGGTTCCTCCGCCAGCAGTAGCCGATGCTGGCCCTGATGAGGATGCCATGGTGTCGGTGTTCGATGCTAGTTGATAGTGACGAGTAAGCGTGAAGGTGATCGTCGTCGTCGCCGTTGGATGCGTCGATGTCATCGCCGGGTGCGTGCACGCTATCGGCGCGAGGATCACGTGACTTACATCATGCTGCAGTTTGAGAAGGTCGTCGACGAAGCTCACCCTCGACGACGAACTCAAGGCACGCGCACCCACTCGTACCCCACTGCTGCAGCCCAAGATGAGTGAGGTGTTGATGAGGTTGGCACTGGCTGCCTTCTGGTATATTAGCGACGAGCCCGTCGACGGAGACGACCCCAACAAGGGCAGGAACGGACCACTCCCCAGCGACAAGAGCTACCAAGGCCCCTGGTTCTCACAGCAGATCGAGCTCTCTCTCTTCATTGGACTGCTCTCCATTCTGATCTTCTCGGCTCTGCGCAGACGGGCGACGGTCCTCTTTGCTCCTCGCACCCGACTGATCCAATTCGCCCCTGTCAAAGACCACCCGGAACTCGACATAGCCGCAGCCGTTCAGAAGGGCACCATCTTCTCTTGGATCCTTCCCACCTTGCGCGCACCAGACTCGGCCATTCTGCAGCTCGTCGGACTCGATGCGCACATCCTCCTGCAATTCCACAAGATGACCTTCTGGCTCCTGATTGCTTTCGCAGGCTGGAGCGCAGTCATCCTCATGCCAGTCAACTACATGGAGAATGGCCATATCGACGGTGTCGCCCCTTGGGAAGACGGACGGAACCAGTCCGACCCAGATCCCGGTAACAATGCCACCTTCTTCTCCCGCTACCAACTGTCAATCATGGACGACAACCCAGAGGCGCCCCTACCTTACCTACCTCCGCCATCGCCCTCTCCTCAGGCAACCATCTACCACCTCACCCACTTTGTCACAACTTACCTCTTCACCATCCTCACTCTGCGCTTCCTACACACCAACTACAACAACTACATCAAGGCTCGGCAGCAGTACGCTCTCGGCGTCCTCGACTCCATTCCCGCGCGCACCGTCGAGATCAGAGACCTGCCGCCTCAGCTGCGCAACGACCGCGCGCTTGCAGACTACTTTGAACGAATGGGGCTCATGGTCGAGAGCACAGCAGTCGTCCGTCACACGGGGGAGCTCAGCAAACTGCTTAAAGCAAGAGCAGATGCGCTTCGTGACCTCGAACGCGCCTGGTGCAAGTGGCTGGGTAACCCGACCACCGCTTCAAACTACGATCCGGACGAGATCATTGATACCTTCCACAAACGCCAAAATGCTCACATTCGCAAAATCAGCATGCGCTCCACAGCCTCGTCTAATGGACGTGGGAGCGGGAGTGCCAGCCGAAAGACAAAGAACAACAAGGCCAACAATAACGATGAAGATGCGACCGAAGACACTCCGCTCTTGACGGATGCCCAGCAAATTCGGGGAAACGCTTCGGGAAACATCAGTCCCGTGACACATTCCGAGCCCGTCACTCGCATCGAGCCGCCTGAGGATCGACCTCGACCAAAAATGCGGGCGAGCGCATACAATCCATTCAGCGCCAAGGTGGACACTCTGGACGAGCTGGAGCGGCGCTTCCGCAAGCTGGATGCGGCCGTCTGGAAAGTGAGAGGCAACGTAGGCACGAGCAGTGGTGGAGGACCAGCTGGCTACTCGGACCTTGACCCCGACACCGCAGAGGGCCAAGAAGCGCTCGATGCTGCGAGAGAGGCAGCCGCCAGGAAAGCGATTCGGGAGACGGATGGTGCTGATGATGATGACGACCTCGATTTCCACAAGGGAGGTCGAGCGCATATCAAGCTGAGAGGAGGCGCTGTCGGCTTCGTCACCTTTGTCAAAGCCTCGAGTGCCCAGATCGCAGCGCAAGTGCAACACTATCCTGTCCCCGCCCAATGCCGTACCCTGCTTGCGCCTGAACCTCGCGACATCATCTGGTCAAACGTCTCGCTTTCCCCACACGAGCGCCGCGTCCGCCAGTTCCTCGTCTCAGCCTTTGTCTTTGGCTTGCTTCTCTTCTACATCCCTCCCCTGACATTCTTGGCCTCCTTCTTGAGTCCGCAGGCGATTGAGCATTACCTGCCCTGGTTGGCGGACCTGTTGAAGAAGAGCGCGACCTTGAGGGCGTTGGTCATGAATAACGCTTCGGCCATCTTGGTTGCATCCTTCAACGGTATGCTTCCTATGGCTTTGGAATGGAGCGGCTACCTCCAAGGATTGCGGGCGAGGAGTTTGGTCGAATATAGTGTGCTCAAGAAATATTGTGAGTGTAGCACCTGTTCACTGCAGTCTGACATGGGCGAAGTAGGCGCTGACATCACATCAATTTGTGCCCTGCACCGCTTCTAGACCTCTTCCTCGTCGTGTCAGTCATCTTCGTCTTCCTGGTCACCTCGACCGCTTGGGGAGTGCTCGCCGACCTGGCCAACGACCCGATGAAGTCACTCGACAAAATAGCAGCCTTGCTCCCGGGTGCGCGTAACTTTTCACTCGCCTACGTCATCTTCCAAGCTCTGGCCATAGTTCCTCTCGGCCTACTCCAGCTGCCGTACATAATGAATCGGGGCTGGTCCAGAATGTGGACGATCACGCCGAGGGAGCATGCAGAGCTGAATGTGCCGCCGATGCTGTACATGGGCACAGTCTACCCCCAAGCGCTGATTGTGTTCACCTTGAGCACCCTCTACGTTGTGGTCAGCCCGCTGCTGCCAATCTTCGGTGCTATCTGTGAGTCGCGGTCCCGTTCAACGGGCGTATTGCACAATGGCTCAATTCGCGTTCTCTCCAATTACAGACTTTGGCGGCGCCTATCTTGTGAACAAGTACAAGCTGATTTTCGGTAAGTCGGAGGCGACTCCAAGCAGCTCACCTAATGCAGCTCGAACCCTGATCAGTTCTCACCCACGTGAATAGTATACTACAAGTCTTACGAATCCAAAGGTCAAGCATTCCCGCTCTGTGCCTCCCGTATGATCTTCTCCCTGCTGCTTTTCCAGGTCTTCCAGTTCTCCCTCTTCTCATTCCGGAAGCAATTCCTGTTCTCGACCCTGATCGTGCCACTCTTCTTCGGCACTTTCTGGTACGGCCGCCTTCTTTCCAAAACCTTCACACCTCTGTCCAACTACGTCAACCTGCAGAGCATCCGTGAGATGGAGGCGCAGGGAGTACAGGGCAATGCGGGAGCGACGGCTGGCAAGAAAAAGTCCGGCGGTGCTGATGGAGACCAGACTCCGCAGGAAGCAGAGCAGGCTGGATTCGAGGCGCCTGACGAGCTTCTTCCCAACCAGACTGCCGATTTGCGAGGTAGCACGCCTGTAAAGTTACCCAAACCAGCCTCAGCCCCCCGACCCGACTCGAGCGTCAAGATCTTGACTCGCCCCACGAGGGTGTCGAAAGAAGCAGTCGATCCTTCCTTGAGTCTGACAGCGAGCCCTTCGGCGGCAGTCGTTAGATCGCAGCTGCCTAACAGGCCGTTGATCAGGGATGAGACGCTGTTCTTGGCTGCGAATGATAAACATACGGACTACCGGGAGCCGCCTGGTGGCAATTACTTTCCCGGTGTGCTGAACACGGGTCGAAGACGGTACGGACACCCTGCTGCAACGTGAGTGTGCTGGTTTTGTCATTGTCAATAGCATAGAAGTGCTTACACCTGACAACTCTATGCCGTACTTTGCAGAGGTGTCCTTCCTCACTTGTGGCTTCCAATCCCAGCAGATGTTCCACGGAAGCGAGCCTCCACCTTGGACGCGATGGAATCTGGTGAATTGGGCAGCGGAGAGACACGCTCCAGCACCGAAGCCGAGTCGAGCCTTCGACGAACCAGGACTGTCAGCGGCGCGCCATCGACGTCTTCGGGCGCCGGACCTGCCATCCCAGAAGACGGCGAGGCACCCAAGGTAGATGCTGACGGCATGGAGCCAGACGGCGTGTTGGTGTCTCTGAGGCGGCGCAACAGTCGGATGGGTTCAATGTCGAGCCGTCGACGCTCTTTGCTTTCCCCGCTGACGGCGGCGAAGAAGGCTCAGCTGGCTGATGCGGCTAACAATGGACTGAGTCGGTCCAAGACGCTCGGTGCTCATGCGCTGGTGGACGCCGGTCCAGTCCCTTCTTCCTCCTCAGCATCGGCAGCACATGATGCTACAGCGGCACCAGTGTCCTCGAGCTCGCAGGCAAGTGGGACGGTTGCGGCGCTCGTGGACGCGCCGGTACCTTCTCCGGCTGAGAGACCGGGAGGCGTTGTGGCACCTCCAGCGTCGTCCTCTTCAACAAGTGCCAAACCCGAAGAGACGGCTGAACCTGAGGCTATCGACGCCTCGGAAGGCGACGAGGAGAGTGAGGATGATGAAGAGGCCGAGGAAGGGGTCTATCTTCACCGGCCTCGTTCTCATCAGAAGTCGACGTAACGGTCTGATCTGTTCGACGTCCGACGCCCGCTCTTCTTCAAGCTCGGCTACGCACGTTCTCTTCCAGTATCGCTACTCCGAACCAGTAATTCTTCCAGCCATATACCACTCGACCGCCGCGTGAATGCCATCGATTAGTCGGCCTTCTCCTCTGCCCGAAGGAGAGTGATTCTGCGCGCTTCGTTGCCGACACTGCTAGAAGCTATACTCCCTTGTTCCTTAACTCGTTGTATCGAATCATAGAAAGGACTTTGCCTTACATGCTTTGAGGCGGTGTCGGGCTTAACCACGCCTGCCTCCGTGGCACTGCCGATATGTGCAGGGGATGTGTTCCATGTGGGTATGGTCTGCCATGTGATACGGTTTCTCCTAAAGGTCGGCATCATCCCGCGCCGGATCAGCCAGATTGACCATCCACTAGCCTTTCTCACTGCTCTGACAATTCTCCCTGCCGCGATATCTCCGCTTCGACCGTAATGCATCATGCAGACCCACCGGGATGATGTCTCTGCCCTCTGATGCTTTCCCATCCGAGCGAAGTGGAAGCATGCAAAATGCGTCACATCAACCGCGTTACTACGGCTATAACAAGGTTGGGTTCCAACATGAATTTTGAAGTTGCTGGCCTGCTGACGTCTCTCATCGCGCAACCATCTTGAACTGACAATGTCCAGCGTGACGAACCCATGTCTGACAGCAGCAACGTCGTCTGGAAGCTGCCACGTCTCGAAGAGCGGCAAGGTTGGAAGTCTCTCACAAAAGTGACCGCGCCGATACCAGAGCCCGGACCCAAGGAGGTGCTGATCCAAAGGCACGCCGTATCTCTCAACTATCGAGATCTTGTGATTGCGAACCGGACCTACCCCGGCACTGTGCAGGAGCACGGACTGGTGCCAGTCTCAGACGGAGCTGGGGTGGTGATCAAGTCAGGCGCGGGTGCCTCTCAGTGGAAACGGGGAGACCGCGTCGTAGCCATCTTCAACATCACCCATCTCTACGGATCAAGGTCCAGCCGCAGGCGCGCCAAGTCTAGGCGGTCAAGTCGACGGTCTGCTGCGCAAGTATGCCGTCCTGCCCGAGACGGCGCTGCTCCCGATCCCAGAGTGTCTCAGCTTTGAGGAGGCGGCGACTCTGCTGTGTGCGGCGGTGACTGCGTACAATGGCTTGTACGGAATCGCCTCTCAGGCACTGCGGCCAGGTCAAACTGTTCTGGTCCAGGGCACGGGTGGCGTCAGGGTGTTCGCGCTACAGATCGCCCTTGCGGCAGGTGCAAATGTGATTGTGACGTCGTCGTCGAGCGCAGAAACTTGACAAGGTGCTGGAGCAGGTGCCTCCTGTACAGCGCGGTCGAGTCAATTCGATCAACTAGACGGAAGTGAAGGAGTGGGGAAAAGAGGCGACCAGACTCAGCGGAGGCGAAGGTGCCGACTTTGTGTGAGTGAGGCATAGATCTCCATCTTGCCCATGCTTGAACAATCTGACAGTGTTGAGGGCTGTGTTTTGATTTGGTTCATACCTTGTTGTGCTGAGAGAGAGAGGTCCTTGGTGAGATCGTAGAAGCCCGATCTTCCAGGCCAACAAGGTTGGATGAGGCGGTGGGAAGCATGCAGGAACCACCTTGCATGCAGTGCATAAATTGATTCTCACCACTTGCTCAGTGCTCAAAGCACACAACCAGCCGGCAATGATGATGAGTGCTCAGGTCTGATGGCAGTGCAGTGCAGTGCAGCGGAGCTTCTTGTTCCTGCATGCACAGGACGGGACGGGACGGGACCCAGCAAGCTCGTCGCCCTGCCAGCTGATGCCTTGCCTTATAAGCAAGAGGCAGCGAAGCCTGACCTCTCATCCCGTGTGCTCATCGTCCTTCCCTCTCCCCTCTCGCTTTCTTCTCCATCTCCTCTGCAGCTCTACTACTGCATTGCTCCCGCGCATGCCTCACCGGACTGCGTCTGCCAACTTGACAATCGACAGATGAGCAAGCAGGGCCTTGCTACCTCTGGGCAGACTCAGGCTCAAGCTGCATCCCCCTCATCCACCAGCAGTCCAGCCCAGACAACGGCGGCGGCACCTTCTTCCTCCTCCTCCGCAGCACCGACTGCTCAACCAGCATCTTCCACTTCCGTCGCTCCCCCTCAATCTGACTCGGAGCTCACTCTCCAAAGCTTCATTGACGAGGCAAAGACACCAATAAAAGCGGCAACACCACCAGACACCAAGCAATCTCTGGCAGAAAAGGTTGAGGAGAAACTCGAAGATGGTAAGACCGCCGTCACCGACCTCGTGACCGTGACCAGTCCACTCAAGGATGTCACCGAGGCCATCAAGAAGGTCAAGCTCGGAAACAATGATTCGTCTGAATCGTCAGACAATGCGACATCTGACACCAGCCAGCTCAGCTTATCCGACCTGGGTGGTGTCCCGCAAGATCTTGTCACCATTTTCAACGAGCTCGCCGAATGGACGTCCATTGCAGGTCCATTTCTCAAGATCGGCCTCGGCGTCGTTCAAGAAATTCTCAAGATCAGACAAGAGGTGAAGGACAACAAGGACGCATGCGACCAGTACACGAAGAAGGTCATGCGCATCTTCAGAGAATTTGCCCTGGCCGCAAAAGCA
The DNA here is from genome assembly GCA_001006505.1 of Tilletia horrida. Taxonomy (NCBI): domain Eukaryota; kingdom Fungi; phylum Basidiomycota; class Exobasidiomycetes; order Tilletiales; family Tilletiaceae; genus Tilletia; species Tilletia horrida. The sequence continues at coordinate 21,151 of LAXH01000131.1, read as the reverse complement.
TCAGGATGTCCCATTCTTCCCGGATCATCAACTGCCCTTGTGCTGGAGCCCGCAATCCAGTAAGTCGAGTTGAGGCAAAGCGCACAACGAAGCAGGCCGAGCAGATGTTGATTCATAGCGTCAATTCGCTACAGAGACCTCCGGTCCTTCTATGCACAAATTCAGGTCTATGCTGGCTGGGGAACAATCAAACGCACACTCAAGCGCAGCGAGATCAAGAAAAAACTTGACGGATTGAACCAGGATATGGATGCACTCATCCCCCGAATTGGCGTAAGTGTGATTCAAAACATGTCATGGTGTTGTGCGCTGGTGTCGGGCTTCCATTCAATTCTGTCTGCTCTACCATGCTTTCATGAACTGCGCAACAGACACAGAACTCCATCATCCTGACGATGCGGTCTGACGCCGAAGTAGCCAAGGCCCAAGCGAGCGCACACATACAGACTGTCTCCCCTTCCACCGCCAATGGGTTGTCGTCTCAAATGTCGACCGCATCGACTTGTCCACAGGTTGAGCTCACCGACGCGGCCACGGTTGTCACCACAGCAACTGTCAATGTCTTGGATGAAACGACCCGAATCGACGATATTGCCCATAGTGATCTTCTCACCGCCGCCCAGCCGGGCCTCAACCGAGTCAACGCAGCAGTCCGGACAGAGATCAAGCGACGAAACACTGTTGACGGAGCCGACCCGGATTCAGATGCCGCTCAGCAGACAGAAGCCACTTCCCCCGTCCGACCGGTGTACCCCATGACCCCTGAAGAGTCGACGCAACTCAAACAGATGCAAGACCAGATGAGACGGCTCTTCTCACGAGGAGGAGACGGGGCCGATCTCACTGGCATTTTTGACGATGACGAAGAAAAGACGGCTAGAGACATTGACGAATCAAAGGATGATCCCGGTCAGACGGCTGTCAAGCTCCTCGATGACCTCTGCTCTGCTTCAGCG
>LAXH01000131.1:6834-19410 GCA_001006505.1 Tilletia horrida | reverse complement strand
GTGCGTGAAGATGTACAGGGCCCTTCATCAGGCTCGGCCGGCGGCATACGAAGCAGATCTGGCGATGGCTTTACGGAACTATTCCATCGATCTAAATTGTGCAGGCAGACACGAGGACGCACTGCAGGCTATCGAAGACAGCCTCGCATTCTACCAGCGGCTCAATCAGCAGCGTCCCGAGGCTTTTCAGCAGCTTCTGCAGCAAGCTGAAGGAACCCGGGACTGGATCCGGAGTCGAAGTTAGGTCCTCAGGAACTTTCCCATGTTGAGGGGTGCACGCTTTTGGAGAACGGAGAGCCGTCATCCCAGCAAGTGTCATCGCATCGCTTACCTTCCTTCGGACTTTCAAGGACCGAAGAAGGATGGTCTACGACAAGCCATTGAAGCTGGGGGGGACCGGACATCAATTCCACCTATGCTCCTTATTTTGCTAACGTATGCATACATATCTATCTGCATGGACGTCACAGAGCACAATAGACACAGATCATTTTTTCTTTGATCGCAGTGTCATGCGTGTGAGGGTGAAATGGCCTCATCGATGACGAGCCTGGAGGACGGTTCGAGCTCGTGGTAATCTGAAGCAGAAGGGAATGCATTCGAATGACCTTCAGATAAATATTTATACATGCATCTGGACTGTGCGAGACCAGCTCCCCAAATTCCCTTCACGACGGTCGTCCATCTCGAGGCTGAGGCTCCACATAGGCACTAGCAGAAGAGACGAACAATGGAGAATTGGGCGAGCTCGGCGCTGATGACAATTGTGGTGGATACTGCAGCTGATGCTGATGGGGTAGCAGCAGTGGACGAGGAACGAAAAGGTGGGCGTGGGCTGCCACGGGTCCGCGCACAGTGTTGTTGCTCGTGTATGCATCTTGCGCAACCTGCGGTGGAACGGGGAGACGAGGACCCATCATCCGCTGAGGACCGGAAGTGGGTGAGCCGATGTAGGGTATGGGTGTGGGAGCGGAGTCGACCCGAGTTCGGACTGGTGCAATGTGAGCATGGTTCTTATTGTTCGTGGGCACGTTTCTGATCACGGTCGGACGCATCTGCGGACTTGGTCCTCCGGAGGGCTGTACTCGCTGAGGCTGAGCGCATGGGAACGCGCGTGGTGCGGGCAGACCGACGTAAGAAGCACGATGCTGGATCATCGCAGGTGGAGCTGAAAGCCAGACTGGAGCATCGGCAGACGAAGAGACCATCGTCAAAGGACGTGATCCAGGTGTGGGACCACTTCGGAGCAGGTTTGCCACCCCGTTGTGAATCGTCGCAGATCGAGCGAGCGACAAAGGCTCAGCATACAGCTGCTGTTGCTGCTGTTGCGGCTTTTGTGGAGACGAATGAGGAGAGACTGGAAGCGTGCTTGCAGAGTCTCTACGAACTGGCACCGGAGGCGACCGCGGAGGGAACGCAAAGGTGGATGGTGGACGAGCTTTCTGAAGTTGCTTCGGTGGCAGGCGTGGAGGCGGACGAGGCGGAGAAACCTTGGCCTGAGGAGCAGCTGGCCGCGCTAATGCCGCAATATGAGATGCTGCAACGACAAACTTCTCATTGAAGCTTTCGTCCTCCGTTTCGCGCAGGATGAGAGGCCGTGCAGGGGCACCGATGTAGAGCGATGGGATGTGTTGAATAAAGTCGGCAAATTCGTGGGAGAGCGGATCCATGCCCATCACCTGTGGAGCGATGAGGGCAGCAGGAGGAGTGGCATTTTGTGATGGATCCGTAATGCCGATGGAGGAATCTTGTCCTGGTCTGTGTTTGGTGATCGTGCCGGCCGAGTGCAAGGCCAAGTTGGTGGGAATGGTGGGTGGGGGAAAGGACAAAGCAATGGGCGGCTCAGATGCAACGTAGTTGGACGGCTGCGAGACATGACCGGAGCGGATGACTACTGCTTCCTTCGCCGTGAGAGTTTCCGGCTCTGCGTCTGGTCGAAAGGCTTGGGAGAGGATGGCAGGGATGGACTTGCTTCGTGGTCGTGCTTTGGGCGCGTCGTCGATTGGGTCATGAGGTGCGCTGACCTGTCTGGCGCCAAATCCGCGCGCATTCCATTGTGAGTTGACTGCAGTGAGGAACTTCATCCCTGTGCTTTCGACGGACGCGTCCAAAATCAAATGGTGGGACGGGAGAGAGATTCAGTGAGCTTCAGAACCAGGTCAGGCACAGAGTAGCACAAGGTGAACGGTGAGCAGCAGCCACCAAGAGCAAGACAGGAGACAGAAGCTCAGCAGATCTCATCTTGTGAGCGGCAGCCACGCGAACTCCAAAACATGAGTTGGCAGGACAGCTTCTTTCCGTAGATGAAATGAGACGGGTAAGAGAGCACACGGATCAATTGAACGGATGTCGCCACCATCACATGCGGAGCTGAGAAGCACACCCTCGCGCCTTGACCAGTTCTGCGCGTCTCCTCCTCGTACCGTGTTCGCATTCTTCAGCTCCTGCATCAAGATCGCTCTTGCTCCTCTCGTGCCTTTGAGCCACCAAGAAGGAAGCCAGACGTTCCTCATCGTCGAAGTAGGAATCCAAGTTTTGTTTGTTGATCAATCCTTGACTCGGCCGAGAAACTCAGATCTTCCTTTCCGCCGACCTTCTCACTTCAGCACTTGCCAATCTTCCAAAGCCAACATCAACTTTGCTCAACAGCATTTTTACACACAGAGTGAGTCTCTCATGCCCTGACCTAGCAGCGCAGGCGGTGTGGAAGCGCATCTCTGCGTCTGGGAACCAGCCCTGGAGGGACGCCTCGCCCGGCCAGCAAAGATGGCATTCAAAATATGTTAGACTTCAGCAACCCCATACATCGTGATGGCGACAACCTTTTTCCAGTATACCCTCTTCTGAGGGTGCTGAGCTCGAACGGGCGCGGTGGCACCTCTTCTCTTCTCTCTGCTTTGTGGAAGTACCGAGCGATGAGCTGACATGTTTCCTGGGCCTTCCTCGCAATAGCAGCAGCTTTTTTTGACAGCAAAGGCCGCAACAACAGCAAAAGCATCATGATCTGCAATAGCGTGAGAAGAATAGCAAGCAGAGGCGTTGCTGCAGCTGCGCCATTCTCGAGCTTCACCCGAGCCGCTTCCTCGACAGCATCAACCTCGATCGCAGCCTCGACCTCTGCACCCACCACCCTCACATCGTCACCCCCAGAAGCTTCATCAGCATCATCTCCTCAAGAACGCTCATCAGCCGCACTCACCAAACCATCCTCATCGTCTTCCTCCTCCGCCGCCTCCTCGCAAAGATACACACCACGATACCTGAGCGCAGGAACCAAGCCCGCGCCAAAACAAGCCATCTCCTCCCTCCGAGCGCTGCGCGCCTCCCTCTTCGGCCAGACACACAACCCTCAAAACCTCCGCACGGGCGCCAAATTTCTCCGCAAACCCCTCGTGGGACCGGGAATGCTCTCGTACTACCCTCCCGAGATCAAGCTGAGCGAGGTGCGGTCGTGGTTGTTGGACCCGATCCGGCTGGGCCGGTTGAGCCCGGAGCAGAGGATGGCTTCTGCTTTGGTTTCGACGCGGATGAAGTATACGCTTGATGAGCTGCAGCGGCTGGAGGATGTGGCTAGGAGAAAGGCGCTGGGAAAGGGCCCTCCAAAGAAGGGTACGTAGCTGCCTGACATTCCTGGTTGGACCAATTTCAGGCTCGTTACTAACTCTTTTCGTGGTTTCGAATACTCCTACAGGACAAGGTCGCAGAGCAGCCATGAAGAACAAGACTGGCAAGAAGTAAACGATTCGGCATGTGTCGTGAACGCTCAGTCCCCCTTTTGCAATGCAGTGCCATGCTTTCCGCGTTTTTGCGCATGCGAATGCGGTGAGCAGGTCGTTGCGAGACACTCTGAAGGAATGGAGTCCATTGTACACGATGAAGAAGCGACAAGCTATGATAGATGATATGGTCAGAGATTCCAATCGCCCACATACGGAACGCGCTTTGTATGCAGGGATTTGGATGGGCAGTCGAGATGGTGCATGCGGAGCGATTGTGCGCAGGAAAGACCTGCTGTATGAGAACAGTGCAAGTTGGACAATCATGTGTTGTGCCAGAACAGGTTTCTAAGGGAGTCCCACTTGTCGGCATTGTGGTACAGGTCTAGATCGGAGCAAGAATGAAGTCAGTGACCTACTCATCGATGTATACGATTGCGTTCCGTTGAAGCTGATACTCACAGTCCATCGAGCTGACCATTCCTCCGTTGAGCTCCTCGCGCCTGTTGGCGTGTGTCCACATGGCGAACTGTGAAGTACAAGATCAGTCAGAGTCAACATCATCGCTATCAGTGATATTGCATGCAGCGAGAAGGCACAACTCACTGCCCAGGCCAGGGTTGCAAAGATCTCGAAAGCGACGGGGTGAACCGGCTTTGGCTTGCCCGGTGGGTACTTGTTCGCCGGCACCTCCGCTCTTGGCAACAATGACAGAATGTCTCGTCCCGCCGCATACAGGATAATCTGCTCATTGATGCTCGTCCTGTGCCTGAACACGACCCACGCGCCCACAAGCCCAGCCAGTGCCGAGTCCAGACTGCGCTCCTTGGGCCCGCCATGTGCCTTCTTGATGAGGATGAGGAGGAGCTTGTACAGGGAGCAGAACTTGGTGAGGGTCATGGCGTGTGTCCGGGTCGCGGTGTAGATGAAGTTGAGTCGGTCGCTCCAGCTGCCGCGACCGAAGAGGACGCTCATGACGAGGGCATGGGGGAATCTGATCTTGGCGCCGTAGACAAAGCCGTTCCTGCCGGCTTTGAGGACGCTGAGGGGAGCGTGGTATTTGGGGTCGAGGGCGATGGCCTCTAATTGCTTGTAGATCTTGTCATAGGTCGAGGACATGGTGTGCGGGGAGGTGCAAAAGAGCGGGTCGGATGTGCGTCTATGGGAGAGGAGAGAGAAGGAGGGGATATTCTACTGTTCGCAAAGCAGCTTCTGGGTAGGCGTAAGGGGCAGGCAGCAATGGGCTCCTTAGGAGTGATCGTGGACGACTATGAGAGATGCATGCATGCATGCACATCGACCTCATCCTTGCTCCCTCACGCTCATCCCAAGCGACGGGACCCTCGATCGGAGCCTTTTCTGTCAGTCCTCATTTTGAGCATGACAACCTAACAAGCTTTGGGGAACACTCAACTGGCCAGACAGCTCGGTGCAAGAGGCAGAACCCAGCCGCGCTCATCTGCCTTGTAGCTTCTCTCGGCTAAAAGTAGTCTGAGCAGCGACCTTGTTGGTTCGTGAATCAATGGGACATGCCCTGCTTTGCCCGCCCCTTCATCATGATGTTGAGTAGTCGACAGTCGCATTAGATGCGGAGAAGTCACGTGACGCATTCTGATTGCAACCCACTCACCTTCCCAAACTTCTTGACTGGGAACGAGCTCATCGACCAGAGGTGACTAACAGAAAGCAGAAGATGAACGCATTGAAGAACACGAGCAGGCTCCTGCGTGGCCAGGCCCTCGCCTCATCACGCATCGTACCAGCCCCGGCTCTGCAGAGTGTACCAAGACCAATGCTTCGCCTCCTCCCACGAGTTTCCCAACCTTCCTTCTTACTGAGCAGGGCGACATTTGTCAGCTCTGCCTCGAATCTGGAAAGAGTCAAGGGAGGCCAACCGACCGATGGCGAACGACAGATCACAGAGCTCTTGACGGCCAAATTCAAGCCCAAGACGCTCCAGGTTGCGGACATCAGTGGTCAGTTTCCCCTTCCTCCCAATTTTGCGCTTCTTGCTTGTCCTTTTTTGGTCGTTCGCCACTGCTGAGATACAGGATTCGATTTGCAACCTATGCAGGAGGCTGCGGTTCTTTTTATGCCATCACGCTCACTTCCAAAGAATTCAAGGGCCTGAGCACGATCAAGCAACATCGTCTCGTCAACCAGGAGCTCAAGGAGATCATCACGGGCATTCATGGACTGCAAGTGAGTGCAAGACCTCTCTACAACAAATGCTCTCACCGAACTCACTGACGGCTTCTGCCTTCGCTCTGCTCAGTTGAGAACACAGGCCGAGGAATAGATCAGAGAACATCTGGAATTCGGACCCGCTTCTGTTGTCTGAATTCTTCGAACAGGGATGAATTAATGGTACAGTTGTTGCAGATGAGGGCCAAAGAAACATGGAGAATCCAAATGAGTTGCGTTCCAATCTCTATGCATTGGTCACCCAACGACCATCAACGAGCGTCTGCGTAGCCTTGATTGGAGGCAGCTCCCACCCGAGCCCAGCAGCGCCCATGCCCGCTCCAAAGCTAGGAATCAGGACCACCTCCCTCGTCATCACGCTCTCCTCCTGTCCTCCAGCTCCTCCTTTCGCCTTCGCTTTGGCGACTCGGAGCGCTTCTACCAGTGAAGCCGTAGTCGATGCCTGAGCGCTAGAGCCAGAAGATGCAGCACCCGTAGTCGTCGGCTTGCTAAACGTGCACATCTTCTTTCCCAACGAGCTCAGCCAGCCGGGATTGATCACCGTACACGTCTTCAACCATACCCTCCCCCGTCTCTGATCCGCATCCAACGCCGAATCCAGCCCCGCCGCCGCTGCTTGTTTGGACGAGAGTTGTGCTGGCGGAGCCGATCGGTGCCGCTCGCTGAATATGATCCATTCCGGCGGGCGGTGGTGGTACAGTGCCGAACTGGGGTGGATGTATGCAGCCTCGCGCTCGCTCAGGCCCAGAGCGCGATACGGGATCCCACGCGTGCTCTTCATCCTCGAAGACTTGATCCCGCCATTTTTACCCAGCCAGCCATGTCCTCCGCCACCGCTCAGACTGCCCTCGGCTTCGAGATCGGCAACGCTGTCGATCAGATCAGCGCGCACTGCAACTTGGTCGATGAATGCTGCGCAGAGCAGCTGCCGGAGCACTTTGAGCTGCATGTCGCTCGGAAGATCTAGCTGGGCACTTTGTAGCTTTTGCTTGGAGGAGGTGTCCAGCCCAGGCAAGGAGTGCGTCACCAAGGACGAGAGTTGGGCTCGGAGCTTGTGGATTTCTTCCATGGCCTGTAAAGGAATCATCACCATGGATCAGCCTCCTCATCGTTTTTCTTCCCAGAACGTAGCATGAACTCACCTTTGCGCGCAAAAAGTTCCTATCGCAAAACTCGGAACCCTCATCCGCCTCCTCGTACGCACTGACCACGCTGAGCAGTTTGAAAATGTCGCTGATTCCGTTCCCCAAGAGCGAGAATTGGTGGTGGGCCTGGAAGTACCGCTTGCGCTCCAACTTCCGCAGCTGCTTCTCCTGCTCCTGTTTGCTCTTCAGGCCCGCGGCGATGAGCGCGTCTGGATCCACAACGTCGCCTCCCTGCTCGAGCAACCCTTTCAAGCCCTCCTTCTTCTTCTTCCGTCTCTTGTTCGAAGACTGGCCATCCTCACCTTCGCCGCCTTCATCTTGCTCCTCGCCATCATCCGCATCGTCTCCATCGCCATGATCGAGGACATTCTCGTGGATGAACGGATCGCCGACGGTGAGCGCAGCCACGATCGCGACCACATAAGGCAAACACCCATGCTGGCGACCCTGGACCAACATCTTGCCAAACCTGGGCGCGACGGGGAAATAACTCATCACCCTCCCCAGATCCGTCACTCTCGCCACCGTGCTGGGCCGCTTGGTGCCTCCAGATGCTCCTCCATCGCTCAACATCGCCTTGGCCTCTTCGAGCGCGCCGAGCCGGACAAGCGCACGCTCCGCATCCGCGACTGTGCGTCGATCGGGCGGGGTGGGGAACGGGAAGTGGATGACCTGGTCAATATTCATCGCCTTCATCGACAGCACCAATCCTTCCACGGGCGTCCTGACAATCTCCGGGCTCGAAAACTCGTCAAAGTGATCTTCGTACATTGCGCTCGAGTAGAGGCGGTACGCGTGCCCGGGTCCCGTCCGGCCCGCTCGTCCTGCGCGTTGGGCAGCCGAGGCTTTGCTGATCCACCCGACCTCAAACGATTGCACGCCCGAGACGAGATCGTACTGGCGTTCCTTGGCTCGCCCGCAGTCGACGACGTAGCGGATGCCCGGGATGGTGAGTGACGTCTCGGCCACATTGGTAGCCACGACGACGACGCGCGCATCTAAGGGCGGGTCTTCAAACACGCGCATCTGTTTGTCGGAGGGGAGCAGCGAGTAGAGTGGGAGGATGTGCAGAGGCACGTCTGATTCGAGATCGCGTCTGCCAAGTCCGAGCTCGGCCATGTTCTCTCCGTCCTCGACATCGGCATCTTCATCTTCGTCATCTCCCTCCGTTTCTGAATCAGTGTCGAGCGCATCTGCGTCTTGAATCTCGCCTTCTTCGATGCCCAGTGTGTCTGGCAACGGCGCCGACTCTTCACCCGACCTCGCATTCAGATCGACATCCTCCGCCTCGAGATCGGCCTTGTCCGCCGAAGTCGCAGCAGCTCCCGCATCCTCCCCTTCCCCAGCTAGCTCTTCCCCGCCTCCAGACCTCGCAAGCGCCGACTTGGCCCAATGCAGACCCGTCGCCCTCTCCTTCCTCCTCGCAATCGCTTTACGTCCAAACTTGGCCTCCAGCGTCTTGCACACATGCATAATCTCCTGCTGGCCCGTCAAGAAGACGAGAATCCCACCCGGCGGCAAGCGCGTATGAATCTTGCCCACTTTTTTGATCGCCTCGCCCATGAAATCATGCGTGGTCCGGCGGTTAAAATGCACCGTGACAGGATGTTGGCGCGCCTCGATGTTGAGCACGGGAGGCGGTTCTGGGAAGAGCGTCTTGTTCTGTGTAAAGTCGGCCACTCGGAGCGTCGCCGACATGATGATCAGCCTCAGCGGCCTCGCACTGGCCGAGCGAGCCTCTAACCACCTCTTCTCCCTCAATCGCACGATCCGACTCAGCACGCCGATGAGCACGTCTGTGTTCACGCTGCGCTCATGTGCCTCGTCGACGAGGATGGCGCTGTACTTGTCCAGTAAGAAATCGGTCGCTACTTCGCGGAGCAAGACACCGTCGGTCATAAACTTGATCGAGGTCTGCGGCGACACGGTCGCGTCGTATCGGATCTGATGACTGACCCTGCTCTCCGGCAGACTCAGCTCGGAACGCACACGCGCGGCGGTACTGAGCGCAGCGACACGTCGGGGCTGTGTGATCCCGACCATGCCCGGATTGAGCGAGCCGGGTGTGCCAAAGCCGGCTTCGTAGAGGAACTGAGGCACCTGTGTCGTCTTTCCCGAGCCCGTCTCGCCGCAGATGACGACGACGGGGTTCTCGAGGATGGTCTTGATGATTTTGTCCTCCTCGGCCACGATGGGCAGGCGCATGCGGGCGGCCATGAGATCTTCGGACCTCTTCACGCCCACATTGCGCACAATCGTCTTGAGACTGAGTCCTCGCTCCTCGCTGGTGCTGCTCGAGCGCTTGGAGGAGGAGGAGGATGCAGCAGGGTCGGGAAAGGCCTTGCGGAACTCTTCATACACCTTTTTCGAAAAGGCGGAAGTCTCGTCGATGCGGAGCTCCTTCTCTCCCAGTGGCCCACGCGCGACGCCCTCGGGATCCATGAGCTCCTTGACTTTGACAGAATAGCCGAGCAAAGGTTGGAGAGTCTCGCCTTCTTCTGTTCGTTGGATCTCGTCGGGTGCTGTGATTGCGGCTGCCATTTCGAGCAAGGGGCGCGAGGTGGAGCTGGAGGGTTTGGATGAGGAGGGTGTTGATGCAGAGACGGAGGACTCAGCTTGAGGTGCTGAGACGGGCTGCGCATCAGCATCTTCGTCCTCGTTGTCGTCTTCGTCTGCCTCTCGCTCTGCGGCTGCGGAGCCAGGAGGGGGTGCTTTGCGGACAATCTTTCTCGCCCGTTTCTTTCGCACGGTGACGAGTGGTTTGCCGTCTGGGCCGAGAGCCAGGGCTGAGCCGATGGTTGTCGGGAGTGGAAGCGGGGCTAGGGCAGTTGCTGAGGAGGAAGGTGGTGGTGGTGGAGGTGTCTGGGTGTGGGTTTGCTCCGATGCGCCAGTAAAGGCGGGAGGGGGAGCTGGCTCTGTGTTCATCGGTGTGGTTGGATGTCCAGCCATGGACGAGTCGCCATCTTGATCCTTGTCCTGGTCCTCGCGCTCATCGAGATCGGCATCGTCGTCGTCCTCATCGACGTCGAATGCAGCTGCTCTCTTCCTCTTCTTGGTTCCCCCACTGCCGACTCTCTGCTCCTTGCCGATGAGCTTGTCCACTCGCTCGCCCAAGCTCCTGACTTTTCCCGTTCCCAGAGTGGCAGCCGACTTGAGATCGGTGCGATGAGCGAGCGATTGGGACGAGTGTTCGAGTTTGGCGAGGATCTGGCCTCGTTCTTGTTTCTTGAGACGGGAGGCAATGTACTTGTCTAGACGCTTCTTCTTTTTGGAGGAGAGGGAGATGGAGGCGTCGTTGCCTGCCTGAGCGAGGAGGAGTCTGCGTTGTCGATCCTGTTCTTTTGCTTGTTCGTCGAGGATGAGTGCGTTGGGGTCAAAGGTGGGAGTTGCTGATTGTTGTTGAGGATGAGCATCAGGATGAGCTGCGTCTGGATCGAGGGTGGTGTTGCTGTTGTCTATTGACTTGGCCTTTCCCTTTCCCTTCTTATGAGTGTGACCTCCTGCGACATTCTGCCTTGCCTTTGCATTGTATCTCTCCTTCTTGGGCGGCATCGCTTCCTACCGTCCTGTCGTTCTTCCTTCCTTCACTGCTTCAAGTCAGTTGGTTGCTTGTGGGATCCAACTTTTTTGGGGCTGCAGAACCGGAATTCACGGCATCTTGACAGAGTTAATAAATTTAGAGCTCGATTTGCGGAAATTTATTGGAAGCGGCTCATCCTCTTCGGCGACTCCGACTCTGTCAAAACCTTCCTTCTTGGGGGATCTAAGAACTCACAGCACTGCACAGCATACAGCATACAGAACACGCGAGCCAGTCATTGCCAGGAAGGAAAGAACGGGGAGAGAAAGCGGAGCATTCATTCACTCACTCACTCTCACATAGCGTATCTACGAGTATAAAGAGCAGGAAGCCAGGATGGCCCCCTCAGACAGTTCATCCCCCTCTCCATCTAACAAAGTCACCATGGCCAAACAACAGGACGATCTGCCCATGACCCAGCAAGCCATCGACGCAAAGACTGGTCAAGACTTCTTCCAGGCTTACTTTGCTCAGGCTCTCAACATCTCCGGACTCGACTCACAACAGCTTCGACCCTCATCACAAGGTCCTCCATCAGCAGCAGCAGCAAAGATGGAACCATCATCATCATCCTCCTCCTCTGATACAACAGCAGCAGCAGCAGATATCAACAACACTCGCAGATCCAGTCTCCAACGCACTCCCACCACCCTCTCTCCCAAAGCATCCCCACTCCTCTCCCCACTCAGACGCGGTCCCTCATACCGCAGACAGGGTTCAACCAGCACCTCCTCCAGCAGCACACACCAATCCCCGCTCTTCAACAATCACCCAGCTGGAGCAGCAGGAGAAGATACCGATGTCAGCACAGGCACAGCTACCGAGGACGAAGACGACCACGAAGAAATCCTCAGAGATCTTGATGACAACGACGCAGCTGCTCGACCAGAGAGAGACGAGCTCATCGCACAGCTCACTGCTCATGCACGCGCATCCTCCTCTTCCTCTTCGGGAATGGGAGCTGCGGGATCCATTGGAGCGCCTGACATGACTCGCCATCCCTCAGGAACGAGCACACCCGTCGTCGATGAGCACGGACTCGGTTGGCCAGGTGAGTCATGGTCCTCTGTCGATGAATGCTGTCTCAGAGAATCCTTGATTGACAATTGTATTCCATCGAATGCGTTTCTTCCAGCAAAATCAACGCTGTCAAGGCTCAACTCGACTCCCGCACAACAAGCTGCCAACATCAAGCGACTCGCAGGCGCAGTCACCACCATTCTCGAATGCATCGGCGAAGATCCACAACGAGAAGGGCTCAGAGGCACCCCAGAACGATATGCAAAGGCACTCCTCTGGATGACGCGCGGCTATGAGCAGAGATTGAGTGGTCAGTCGCGTCGCCAGATCCTCGCATAGCGTAGCATAGATTTGTGAATGCTCATGTTCCCCCTGCATCTTCGCATCAGACGTCATCTCGAATGCCATCTTTGACGAGGATCACGACGAGATGGTCATTGTCAAGGACATCGACATCTTCTCCCTCTGCGAGCACCACATGGTCCCATTCGTAGGAAAGGTGAGGTCGCGGATCAACGCATCCAATCGCTTTCCTATCAAGTCCTGAGAACTGATCATGATAATGATCATTCACAGATCCACATTGGCTACATTCCCAACCGCCTCGTCATCGGCCTCTCCAAGCTGGCCCGGATAGCAGAGGCCTTCTCCCGCCGACTGCAGGTCCAAGAGCGGCTCACCAAGCAAGTCGCCCTCGCACTCGACGAGGCCCTCCATCCGCGCGGCGTCGCCGTGGTCATGTCGGCCACCCACATGTGCATGTGCATGCGCGGAGTGCAGAAGCCGGGCTCGAGCACGGTGACCAGTTGCATGTTGGGCGCGTTCAGGAAGCAGCACAAGACGAGGGAGGAGTTCTTGTCCCTCATCGGGCTGCGCTGAGATATCGCCAGGAGCAGCTTTTCTTCTTGCC
>LAXH01000130.1:5569-47463 GCA_001006505.1 Tilletia horrida | reverse complement strand
CCCCCCCCCCCCCCCCCTTCCCCCCTCCTTCCTTTGGTCACCCGGCGAGCCGCCAATGACCTGGCTGTACGGCAACGCCCCATCGACACCTTTGCACATTGAGCAACCAGTCGTGGATGAGGGGGCTGGCTCTCCGCACTCACACTCTGGCTCGTCGGGCGAGAAGGTAAACGTCGGTTTCAAAGATTGAGCTGGTCCACTGTGACATCGATCATGATGTTGTTGAGCCGGCTGACTTCTGATTTCAGTCTTGCCTAACTCCAAAGCAAATCAGTTGTCAACGTTCTGGCATTATGCTTGATGTCTGAAATGTACATGAAGAGACAACTAAGGGAAGCTTTGATGGACGTCACCGTTACAGCATCTCTAGGATTCGGGTTGACATCTCTAGTCCAAAACTTTAGTTGGAACCCGGGGGCACGATGATCTGGACGGGCTGGAAGCCGGTGAAGGACCTAGTGCCGTAATAGGTGTCGGCAAGCTCGAATGCGCCAAGGTAGAGAGATGCGTTCTTGCCCATGTAGCTGGAAGTGACGGTCAAATTGAGCTGAGCAAAGGAGAAGGAAGCATAGCGGGACAAGTGATGGGTGAGTAAGTGTTCTTGTGAGAAGAACATGCAGACCAATACTCACCGAGTATGCCTGTCCGCCGCTGTTGTTTGGCTTGGCGTTTGCGGTGAGGACGATGGCGCCGTCGAGGGTCGTGTTTCTGTCGGTGAGGACGACGGTGAGGGTGTCGGTGTGGCCGCGGAAGTATGTGTCGCTGCAGTAGAAGAAAGTGAAGGGCTTGCCCAGGGTGATCTTGGTCTTGGGCGCGGGTGAGAGGATGCCGGTCTTGGGTGCGTCGGGGTAGCAGGATGGCATCTGAGCTGCGTTGGCGAGTGTGGCTGTGGTGGCAAGACCGGCAAGGACCGAAGTGGAGAGGGCGGAGAACTTCATCGTTGCTTGGAGTCTGTCAGAAAGGGCAGGAGGATGGGACAAGGTATGGAGTAGAGAAGGGAGAATGGGATGGAGGAAAGAGGGTGAGAAGGTGAGCGAAGTCAAGGAGGATGCCCGTACTTGTACTTTCTGGGTGGGAGAATGACAGCATGCATCCGGAAGAATCAGCCCTGCATCATCATTGGACTGGATTGATTGAGATGTATCCTGCATTCGGCACCGCGGGCGCAGAGCTCGACGGAGATGCGATGGATTCGGATGGGCGCAGGATGAACTTGGGGATGATTGCTTGCGCTTGGGCATGGCATTCCGGAGACCGCCTCAGCTTGCAGCTGCTTAGCTGACTGCTTGAGCAGAGGGTGAAGAAGAAGGTCAGCCGTGCCCTCGCTTAGATCGGTGCAAGTGCGCGCCTCCTCTTCCTCCACATCTTTCCTCTCTTCTCCGATCAAAGGCAGTGGATGACTGGAATGAATGCGTAGATGATGAAGATGGAGGAGACCTGTCTTTCTCCTTCATCTCGTTGGATGAACGGTGAGGATGAAGAAGGGAGGAGAGCATGCATCGGGCCGCAGGGATGGATTTGTTTGCGTGTGTGTGCGTGTCTGGCAACCTACCTCGCCGGCCGGCTATCTGAGGGATCCCTTGTCATCAGTGATGAATAAATTTGGCGAGCAACTTCGCTCTCGCTGCCTCTCCATCTCGGATCCGCGAGGGAGGACTGAAGAGGGGGGGAGCATCATGCTCTTGACCACCACGACGACGACGACGACGAGCAGATGCGCTTGAGCGAGTCCCCTTGCTCGGAGCTAGCGCAGGGCGGGAACCTTAGAGATGGAACAAGGCAGACACTCCTTTGCAAGAGAGCTCTTCCGATTCAACAACACCAACACAACCACGAACCATGCCCACCAGCAGCAGCATGACAAGAGGAGATCCTCAGCTGCAGCAGCCAACCTCGGGCGGGCCACGAGTGCAGACGGCAGTAGCACCAGCAGATATGGAGTCATCCAACATCGTCATCCCGGTCGAGCCCCCATCCCGATGCGCAAGGCAAAGACTCAGCAGCAGCAGCAGCAGAAGGACTCCAATAACGCATCATCATCATCATCATCATCATCATCATTAGAAACCTCAACCACCTCGCAGCGCGCCAGCAGACTCAGCGCCATTCTCTCCTCAACGCTGTGGAACTCCTCTTCCAAACGCGCTCATCGCCGTGAAGAGCAGCGGCAGCAGCATTCACCCTCGATACATGCTCAACAACCGTTCAGTCCTCCACCAGGCTTGTTGCTACCCGCAGCGCAAGCACCTTCAGCAGCTTCCGACGATGCTGTTCCTACTGCCATTGAGCTCCCAGTAGGAACGCGCGTGGGCAAACTCGCCCGCGTCCGGCTAAAACAGCAGCTCCAAACCGATCGCATCCCTGAAAAGGTCTCTCTCCAAAATACAAACCGTCGCCGCCTCAGTCTGCCTCCCTCGGCCTTCGCTATACAAGCCTCGGTGAGCAGCAACAGCACCACTTCTCCGCGTCCACAGCCAGCCATGGCATCGCCCCAATACCCTCTCCCTCTCCCATCCGGTCACAAGGCACGCACCGTCCTCATCGGCATCTCACCCCCTCCCACAGCCTCACAAGACGGGTCCCTGGCCACATTTGACCATCTGAGAAAGTATGTCCTCAGGGCAGGCGAGGAAGCCATCCTGCACACCGTCCTGCCCGAGTCACAGGCACGCAGGAAAGTCACCTCACCCCAAGATCTTATCGAGCTCACCGCCGAGCTCGAGCGCGAAGACGAGCAATTCCTGGAGATGCAGGCTGCGTGCATGAACTTCCTCACCTTGCTCGCCGTCGAGCTTGAGACGTCCGATCGCTTTGTCAAGATCCATGTCACCCAGGCTCAGCCCCCCGATGGCGGCTCCGCTGCTCAGGCCAGGGCCCGATCCCGGTCTGGGTCTCGGTCGCGCTCCAGACCCGCATCTTCACGTGGAACCCCGCATGAAAACGCGCGAGGAGGTCTCATGGCCAGAACCGGCAGTCTAGGCAGACTCCTCGCTCTCGGCCATGGCGACGCCAAGGACGGCGACAATGACACTGAACGCGGGCGGAGCAAGCTCTGTCGAAGACTCAAAGCAAGAGAAGACGAAGCCATTGCGAACGAGCTGGGCCGGATCGCGCAGGAGGAAGATGCCGATCTGATTGTGATTGGCCAACCTCCTCCCGAAGTTCAGGCGGCTACTTCGCGGTCCCAATCGAGAGCGGGCTCGGGGTACGGGTCCTTGTCTCGACCCAGCCTTCGGACGCAAGGCTCGGATGGATCGGGCGGGCAGGGTCCCCAACAAGTGCAAAGCAGGAGGGGCAGCCGGGCCACACAGGGCTCGTCTGGCCCAGCCGCATCTACCAGCGATGGCGCTGCTCCTTTCCACATCGACCGTCGATCCTCAACCCACAACACTGGCTCGGCTCTATTGCGCTCCGACACGCGCTCTGGATCTTCACTCAGCGGAGAAGGAGCAGAAGGGAGGATCGGCGGAAGCGCCAAGAGAAAATCAGACGAAGAAGAGGAAGGGGAGGGAGATGGACATCCGCCTCCTGTTCCTGAAGGTGCCATGTCAGGTCTGTCTCCAGATTGGAATTTTGGTGCCGATTCCCTCAGCGCAGTCCTAACGCGCGCGCCGTCTTCAGCACCGCCCACACAAGTGCGCTATCGGTTCCCGGGCAACTTGTCACCTCGTACGCCCACGACGGAGCTGCCACCCGGAGGAGCGGGGCAGGACGAACTCTACTCTCCCCTTGACGACCTAGACGATGGACAGCAGCAACACCATCCGACCCACCTCGGCCAAATCTTGCTCGTCAATACGGCCCAGACTCGTACCTCGTCAGGTTCGGTCGATGCAGGCGGCGCGGGATTCTTGCCCCCCATCCTGGCCAATCCGATCTGGACGAATGAGTATCAAGGTGGCTCGAATGCGGCGGGCGGTCCGTCTGCTTCTGGATCTCCTCCTCCTTCAGCTGGCGCGGCATTCGATGCCGCCTTCATCCCCGGGCAGAGACGCGGGTCTCGAGTGACGATCGCGGACGAGCCTGAAGATTCCCCGCTTCGACAACGAGACCGAGATCGAGCGGCCCAGCGAGAAGAAGGCGAGATCACGGATCTGGCCAAGCCGTTTGGTAGATGCGCTGTCGCGGATGGAGAGCAGCAACAGCGGACAGTCGAGGAAGGCTTGGCTGGACCAGGATCCCCTTTGGTGTCCAACTTGGGCAACGCAGCTATCGAAGCTCCACACTCAGACACAATACGCTTGACTGAGACACGCTCCTCAACAAGCGGGAGCGCGTCTTTTTCCAACGCAAGTCGTAGCAGCAGTACTCGCAGTCCCGAATCTGGGAGTGTCGCTGGCGCGACGTCCAGCGCGACGACGACGAGGATCTCCAAACTCTTGCTCGGCAAGACGGGCTTGTTCTCGTCATCATCATCATCTTCCACATCGGCCGACCCGGTTCCGAGCATGCCTCAGCGCGCCCAGCAACCTCTGAACGGACTGGCGGACGAGCTGCTGAAAAGGTCTCCTGTGCCTGTATTGGTCGTCAACGAGGCGCTGCTGGACGCCTTTCGCTGATGTGGCTATGCATTGTATATAGCGTCACCTTCTTCATCAAATGCTCTCCCACTGCGATACCATGGCGCAGTAAAGTCTTTCTTGAACTGTCCGGATGTGAGGGAACACTGATGGGATAAATTTGAGCAGGAGACTGTTGAGTGTGGGATGTGCGCTGGCTGCCGTTACAGTAATGTTCATCGAGAGACAAGGGCTGGCAGGTTGAATCATTGAGGCAAGGTGAGGAACGGAGAAACAGGAAATGAGCCCTGAGGACCCAGAGATTGTCGGGAAAGTCGGTGTCATTTTCAATCCCGCTGATCGACTAATGACTGGGCGGCATCTTGCCAGCTCCCGCTTCCAGATCCACGGCTTGCACCGTCATCGCCACCGGAAGACGCGGCTCTCTCCCGCTTCACTCCCTGCTTCTCACCATCCCCATCGTCATCGGCGCCTACATCGAACAGAACATTGGCAGCCGTCGGAGTCTTCTCCTCGTCTCCAATCGCAAAGCGATCATCTTCATCGTCGTCGTCAGCGTCTCGGTAAGGCTCGCGTCCGCCGATACCGCCGCCACCCTCGCTCGCGTCCGCGTCTCGATATCTTCTCGCAATCCCATCATCAGGACCATCATCCTCGTCATCGTCTTCATCTTCATCGCTTGACGCTCCAAACGCGTCGTAGAGCTCCTTGGTCCGGTTCTCGCCCGAGCCCACCAAACGACTCTTTGCCTTTCTTGCCCCCGCACGGCCCGCCCCAACGGCACCGCCAAGGCCAGCACCGGCTCGACCGGAGCTTCCGCGCTCCAAAGAGTCCATCGCAAGCACGTCGTCCTCGTGATCAGGCACAAACTCGTACTCGGCTCCACTCCGGCCACCGAGCACGCCACCTGCGCCACCCCTTCTCCGTCTCCTCAGCACGAAGAACGCGACCAGACTGCCGAGGAAGATGATCACCACACCGCCCGTGACCATGAGCCAGGTCGAGTTCTTGCGCAGGCCAGTCAGGTAGCCCGTGTCCGCCGCCGGCTTCTCGAGCGCGGGCGAGGGTGTTCCCGCTGCAGGCGGAGGCTTGCTCTTGTCTGGATTCGTGAAATCGATATGACTTTCGCCAGGTGCCGTCCCGTGATTGTCCGGCAAATGATCGGTCGGCTTCGAGGGTTTGGTCCCCGCCGCCGTCGTAGATGCCGGCGGTTCGCCCTTGAGCGACTCGTGCGCCTCGGCCGTGTTGGAGGGGAAGGTCCACGGTCTCGCAAGTGCAGGATCAATCGCCGAACCCCAGAGCGTCATGCTCCATGCGAAGAAATTGCCTGTCTTCTCTGGTGTGGCCCGATCAAATACTTCCAACTTCCACTCGCCCCTCGGATCTTCGTCCCAATGCTTCAGCGTCATGAAGCTCCAGCCGGGAAAGCCGCCCGTGTTCTCGTCGTACCGACGCGGACGCGCAAGCACACTTTTGGTTCCGTGTGGGGAAGTCAGCTCGATGTCAACATCTCCTCTCCGTTCGTGGTGGATCCAGACCCGGACCGTGACATGTTCCAGCTTTTCCAGGTTGGCCTTTTTAAGCAGGTCGTCGGTCACCTTGAACGTCGACTGCACTCCAATCGAGGAGATGAAGCGGTCGCTCGCCGGGTGGGAAATGTTGCCCGTCGCCATCCACGCCTGCGGCTTGACAAGCTTGTGCCTCTTTGCCTCTTCTACAAACTGATATGCGTCAATCATGCCATAGCCAAACTTGTGGTTGTAATGCCGACCGGCCTGCGTCTTTTGCCAGTCCGGATCGTCCGGGTTGATCATGATCGCGCTGTGGACTGCGATGTGTTGGACGTCGCGCCAGGTGAGGTCAGGTCTCGCCTGGAGCGCGAGTGCGACGACACCGGCGACGAGAGGCGCCGCAGCCGAGGTGCCGCCATGGGAAGAGGTGCACCGATTCTTGCCCTGCCACGCGACATCCGTGGTGTGAATATGATCGCCTGAGCCAGAAGACCAGGCAGCGGCCAGGTTGGCCGAGCACATTTCCGAGTAGTACGGGTGTTTGCCCTCGCGGTCGACGGCAGCAATGGTCATGCTGTAGATACTATTGGTGTATCCATCAAAGTTGCACTGATCGTCCGATCCACCTCCATTGCCGCCGGCAAAGACGTAGATGCTTCCTTTACCATGCCGGCCATTGTGGATTCCGTTCAGTATGGCTTTGGCTATCAGGCCCTTGGGCGCGTCCATGCTCTTTCCGTCGTCGGGTGGGCCCCAGGAGCACGAATAAATGTGGTTGTTGTTGTAGTCGTAGTTGAGAGCGGCAGCCTCGTCGGCGTCGGATATGGGTCCCGAGAGGATGCGGAGGCCGGCGACGCGTGCTTCGTAGGCGACTCCGACTCCGCATGCGTCGTTCTTGACGGCTGCAATTTCTCCTGCGCAGCGGGTGCCGTGCTGATCGTCTGAGGCACGTGGTTCCGGAAGCTTTGTGTGCGCATTGAAATCATACGATCCTTCCTCGTACTGCAGTCAATATGCATGCAAGATGAGTCAGAACCTTTTCCCTGAGTTGGGCCAAAGAGGTGGCAGCAAGCGCGAGCGAGAAAGTACACGTACAAAGTTATCTTTGAGATCGGGAGAGTGCATGTCGAGACCGTCGTCGATGAGGGCAACATTTATACCTTTCCCCCTGATGCCCTGTCTCCAAACATCGGAGATGTTGAGATCGTATCCGATGATTTTGCCATTGGCTAGATGCCACTGTTCAGGGAAGATGGGGTCTGCGATTCCGAATTCGGACATCATCTGTGGTCCCGGGCCGACGGGAATGGGCGGGGGCCGTCTTCTGGAGGGATCGGCGGAGGCATTGTAATGTAAGAGGGAGTCATAAGGCTGTGGAGAGGGGCCGGGAATGGGGTCCCGTGCTTGTCCAGGGAAGAGATGTGGGGTGTCAAAGGGTGAGATGATGACGTTTCGCTTGTGTCTTCTTCGTAGGACTTGGCGCTCTACGTGGACGAGGGCGGACTCGGAGAGAGATCTTCTGGAATGGGGCGCTTGCTTGATGGAGGACCATCGGGCGAGAATGGGGTCCTGTGCTTCGGGGACGTCGTGTCTGGTGAGATCTTCATCTGTGAGGGAGGCGAGGTCCCTTTGAGCGATGGTGGAGGCTGAGAGGTCTGGCTTGAGGGATCGGACGAGGTAGTGGTCCTTGAGTTCTCCCACGCGTTCTACGAATTCTGCGCCGAGCGAGTGAGCGACGTCACGGGGATCGATGATGCCAGCATCGTCTGAGCCTGATCTGAGTTCGATGGAGTAGTAGTGGTGGGTGTGATAGGTCCGCTTTGCTGGTGAGCTTGCTGCTGCGGACACTGAGGAAGCGGAGAATGCGAGGAGACAGGCAAAGGTCAAGAGTGACCTGAGTGATGCTCTCATGGCCCTTTGTCCTGCGCTGCTGCGGCGATGGCTTGATGGAGTGAAGCCCTCTGCTCGTAGCTACCAGTCAGTCAGGCAAGAGAGAGGAGAGAGAAAGGATGAAGATGAGGTGAAGAAGGCAGTCGTCGTCGTCGTCGTCGCTGTCGTTGGTTGGGTGTTGCCTTCTTCCAGCGTGGATCTCTCCTCTCCTCAGCCCAATCCGCTCGCTCGCCATGCCTCACCCGATCGGAGAGCAAGCCCTAAATTGAGCTGCAGATCACGTGACTAGTACCCACGTGGTATTCAATCACGTGCTGCAGAAGTGCGAGCGTCCAAGCGTCCAAGGCAAAGAAGAATTGGGAAGGTCAGGAAGAAGGCAGCAGCAGCAGCATACATTCACACAACATCGATCGATGCTCATCTGCTGCAGCTTCAGAAGCATCACTCTCACCACGACCACCAGCACTACCCTTCGCATCGCATCCTTCTCCACAGCCTCGTCTCCCATCTTCAAACAGCGAATCATCAAGATGCCACCCAAGAAGGCAGCCGCCCCCGCCGAAAAGGCAAAGCTCGGCAGACCATCCAACAATCTCAAGATGGGCATCGTCGGCTTGCCCAACGTAGGCAAATCCTCCCTCTTCAACGTCATTGCCAAGTGCGACTTGGGCAAGGCGGCTAACTTCCCATATGCCACCATCGACCCCGAAGAAGCAAGAGTGCCCGTGCCCGACGAACGCTTCCTCTGGCTCGTCGACCAATACAAGCCCAAATCACAGATCCCCGCCTTCCTGACTTGTATCGACATTGCCGGACTCACCGCGGGCGCTAGCACAGGCGCCGGACTGGGAAATGCCTTCTTGTCCCACGTCCGTGCCGTCGACGGCATCTTCCAAGTCGTCCGCGCCTTTGACGACGCAGAGGTCATCCACGTCGAGGGAGACGTCAACCCGCTCCGCGACATGGAGATCATCTCCACTGAGCTCCGTCTCAAGGACATCGAGTGGGTCGAGAAGGCGCTCGACAATGCGAAAAAGGTGGCGAGATCGGCAGGGAACAACTCGCTCGAGGACAAGAAGAAGAAGGAGGAGGTCGCCATTTTGGAAAAGGTGCTCAAGCTCATCCAAGAAGACAACAGAGACGTACGGAAAGGCGACTGGAACAGCAAAGAGGCAAGTATCTTCTCTTTCATCCCTTCTTCTCTTCCACCTCCCCTCGTCGGGACAAATTGACAAGATGACAAAGAGCGCGCATTGAGACGCTCGAAATCTAATAACCCAGCTCGTCGAAGTCTCCTCCTTTGGGAGTTGCAGGCTCTTGAGAAAGATAGTTTTACACTCTGATTTACCCTTCCCCGCAACCTTCCTCATCCCTACTCCTTCCGCAAGCAATGATACTGACGCGTCAACCAAACCTGCAGATCGACATCATCAACGACCTTAAGCTGCTCACCGCAAAACCAGTAACCTACCTCGTCAATCTCTCAGAAAAGGACTATGTCCGCAAGAAGAATAAGTGGTTACCCAAGATTAAAGAATGGATCGACACCCACAACCCCGGCGACCTGCTCATTCCCTTCTCCGTCGCGCTCGAGGAGCGTCTGCTCGAGCTCGGCTCGCCCGAGGCCGAGGCGGAGGAACTCAAGACGCTCGGACCCAACGTCACCGGCGCACTCGGCAAGATTACCAAATCGGGGTACGACGGTCTGGACCTGATCCGGTACTTTACCTGTGGACCCGACGAGGTCCGGGCGTGGACGATCCGGAAGGGCACCAAGGCGCCCCAGGCGGCCGGCGTGATCCACACCGATTTCGAACAAAAGTTTGTGTGTGGTGAGATCATGGCTTTTGAGGATCTCAAGGAGCACGGATCCGAGGCGGGGTGCAGGGCAGCGGGCAAGTATGTTCAGAAGGGAAAGACGTACGAGATGGTCGACGGTGACATTGCTTAGTGAGTCTCACCACTTCTCAGGGCGCCGTACATCTGGCCGATTGAAAGGGACGCGGGTTGCTGACTTGGGCTGCATGGTACTACAGCTGGAAGTCGGGAGCGTAAACGAGGACTCGGTTCGACGCTTGATCGCGCCGTCCATCTCGGAACACATCGCTTTGGGACATGTGCGCCAATGGAGCGACTCATATATAGGGTGCACCCTCCCATTCGCTTTCTCTTCAGAGTGCAAACGATTCACATGGGATTTTCCAGCCTCGCTGGCACATCAGCGCTGAATAGGCATTTCACAATCGTTTCATTTCTGTTTTGAATTTTTCTGGAAGAGAGGAGTGCAGGGTCGTGTTCGTGTCTTGTAGGGGTAACAAATAGTACAAAAGCGGGCTGAAGACGACGAGGGGCGAGCGCAGCGTCGCCCTGTTTCCTTTTGGCAGTCTTGAATCACTTGATAGTTAATCTATGTATGAATAATGGAAGTAGCGGCACCAAGGAAAGAAGGGGGGGGGAGGGCAGCAAGAGAAACGAAAAGCTGGTTTGGAGCTGGTGTGGGGGTCGGGTATGTGCTTCCTCTTTTACAGTGATGTCCGCAGCTCTGAGCAATGTCTGGGGGCAACGATAATCTCTATGCGTCCCCGCTGTGTTGTAGCAGCCCTGGTTCCCATTTTTGTGAGTTTTGCGCATTCCGCGTGTGTCCGATTTCGTTCACGCCCACTTGCCGAGCAGGGCCATGATCCCGGCGCCCGCAAACATTTCCGCGATGCACAACAGGACATAGCCGAGCGGCGCCTCCTTCATCTTTTGGTTGAATATAAACTCGTGCGCCAGGAGCTCGACCAGACCGGTGTATAGCAGGATGCCGGCCGAGACAGAGTCAAAGGTGCCCGTCACATAGTTGGCAGTCGCCGAGTTGCCATTGTAGGTCGATCGGACGGCGAGCCCGATGGCGAGCCCGATGGGGGTGACAAGGCCGTAGAGGATGCCGCCGACAAAGGGGATGATCGAGTTGGGAGCGAGGGGAAGGAAGGCTAGCCGCGCGCCCAGACCAAGACCCTCGAACATCTGGGTATGACAAGCCAGAGAGAGGATGTCAGTTACGCAAGAAAGGAAGGAAAAGAAAATCGACGTTGCTGGCAGGACGTACCTGATGGAAAATGATGACAATGAACAAGGTGGTAAACTCGCTCGTTGTTCCCAATGTAATGCCGATGATGATGGAGTCTGCACATGTATGATGAAAGGCCCGTCAGCAAGAAATCTCTCTTACTGAATTCCACTTTTTGGGAACTCACGGAACACGACACCAAACTCGAGAATGGCTACGCCGAGGATTTGCTGCGCTGCAACGGCCGAGGAGACGTGCTGATGATGTCCCACTACTTCCTCGTCAAATACTTGCTCCGACGTCTTCTGAGCAGGCACGAGGACGTCTTGGTTGCTGCTACTGCTCTCGTCGTCAATGTTGCTGCTAGTCTTTGTAGCTGCTGCTGGTCTTGAAGGTGCCTCGATTGCAGAGGGAGGGGGTGGCAGAACTGCATTGTGTTCGTTTGCGTGGTGGTGGTGGTGTTCACCGGTGTGTGGGTCGTATGCGAGGGAAGCCGCCCGTGCACTTCCGATTCGGAAGGCCAGGAGCTCGACGAGAAAGGTGAAGCTGCAGGATATGTTGTTTGGGGATTTGTCAATTGGCCGGGGGAGAAAGACGAGGATGTAATCAATGCAGATGACCACTCACAACATGGAGATCATGGCAAAGGCATAAGCAAAGTCGTAGGAGAGGAAGGATTCGCTCAGACAGGGCGAGCCTAGCTCTTCGGCTCCTGGTGCAAGCAAGTGGATGAAAGCAGTGGCGATGATGACTCCGGATCCAAAGTACTTTGCAAAGTCAAAGACGCGGGTGGGTACGGCTAGTCTTGGGATGCGTTTTGTTGCGATGGGGAAGAGGGTGACGCTTGTGCTGGAGACCCAGATGATGAAGAGGGCGCCGACGCGGAGGCCGAGGGAGCCGGTGAACTCTTCGCGCTGGCATTCGCCGAGCTCGACTGCGTTTGCTGAGGATCCTTCTGCGCTGGACATGGTGAGTGAGAGTGCTGTGGAAGGAGAGAGAGAGAGTGTGTGTGTGTGTCTGGATCTGGATCTGCTGTGAGTGAGTCAGTGGGAGGCGAGAGGATGGATGAAGGACAAGAGGAAGTCAGCAGGGAGGATGGGATATATATATAAAGAGAGGATGGTCAGGCACAAGGGGACAACAAACAAGAGAGTTAGTGTCTGTGGTGCCTGAGCCTTTTCTCTCTCTCTCTTCAGCCCGCCAGACGCTGCAGTTATCACTCACCAGAGCAGAGACAGAGGAGAGCAGATGCGATAACCGATGAGGTCGTTCCTTAGGAATGGTGTGTCGGCACGGCAATGTCCAAGCTAGTCTTTTCCTTTACTTGAGGCTGGCTGGCTGCAGAATCTCGGGCAGAAGGAGGGACAGAAGGTCAGCCGGCGGCGTGATGGTGGTCGTGGTCGTGGTGGAGCAAGAGGACAAGGGCATGTATGCGTTCAAGGGGGGGGAAAGGGAAGGGAAGGGCAAAGGGAAAAAGAGTGAGGCCGATGGGGGAAGAGAGAGAGAGAGAGAAGGAAGCAGGTTCAGGCACCCAAAGTATGTTATTTGATTCATCATATCACACTATCCACTATTACCACTCACACTCTAGTAGAGCCCGAGCACAGACAGACAATGGATGAATGCAGATCTGATCCAAAGTCGAGTCTGCGGTGTGTGAAATTAGTAGTTCCTCCCCATGCATGCAGGCAAGAGGCGAGAGGGGAGAGGAGAGAGGGCCAAGCAGGGCCTAACGCAGTGCTGCAGGGAGCCAGTCAGCGGCAAGAGAGAGAGAGTGCAGGATGAAGGAAGGGAGGAGAACCTCACCGGTTACCGCCTTTCTCTCCTTCTCTCCATGGTGTCATCGTCTATGCAAGAAGAAGAAAAAAAATGGAGAGACATCCATCCCATTTTTTTTATTATTATTATTGACATTGTATGAACATCCCTGTCCAGTGTCCTTACTGCAGCAAGTTGGTCGTCTGCCTTCCCACCCTTTCATCTCGTCACTGCAGAGAAGAGTGAACTTGCATGTCCCCTCTCGCAAAGACACCAGCTGTCCCCTTGTCGCAGCCGTAGCGTGGTTTGTTCCCTTGATTCCGTGCAGAGCGAGCCCAGCCACGGCAGGGCCAAGCTTTCATCCTCCATAACCCATGAGGTACTCATAAACCTTGGGAAATGCGCAAACGTGCCGCGGGCCTCACTCTCTCAACTCCCTGTTGCGACATGCCTCCCTTGCCTCTGGAAAGACGTTGACAGTTCCATTCATTATTGTTGTAACAGTAGTGGAACCGGGTCGGTAGCATATGTACAGCCTGAGCACGGTACATGCTGTACGAGTACTCGTACTATACGTGCAATGCCTCCCCGTCCGTGCAGCCTTGGCGTCCCCTTCTCTCCCATCAACCCCCCGCTTGAGAATCTCTCACACAATCGGCTCGCCCGCACCTTTGATCGGAGGCAGCTTGTACACATCAAACTCGACCTTTTCCCGCACCTGCCCATCCGCCGTCTTGATCGTAATGCTGCCCTGAGCATCGTCGTTCCCAAAGTAGGCAGCCTTGCACATCCCGCAGAACAGGCCCACCTCGACCACGCCTGTCAGCAGCTTGATCCGCGTCAACAGCTCCGAGGGATCCTTCATGTACGACGACGGGAACGGCGCGTCGATGCAGAAATTGCTGTAAATCCAGACTCCCAGTGCTGTCAGATTCTGATCATTCTCTCTCACACAGAGAGAGAGAGTGTGTGTGTGTATGTGTGTATTCCTCACCCATTATCAGTGACCACAGGCCCAGCCTTCATCTTGGCCATCCGCAACGAAGCCTCCGTCGAGCCCAGCCGTTTGAGATTATGCAGCACCTTGGCATACGCAAACGGGGCCACCTCGACCGGCACCCCTTGCGTCCACGTCTTGCCCAAAATTTGCGAATTCTTCCGGTAGTCGGCCACCACGACAAACTCGCGCGCGGCCTCGGCCAGCACCTTTTCTCGCAGATGGCATGCCCCGCCGCCCTTGATGCAGTTTAGAAAGTTGTCCACTCTGAAGATATCAAGTGTCGTAACAGGGAAGGAGTGAGATTGGGGGGCAACAAGACGAAGCGCATGTTTTGAAATCGTGAACTCACTCGTCGGCTCCGTCGATGGTCACGTCAATGTGTGGGAACGAGTCGACATCGCCCAATCTCAGCCCTGCGCAGTTCCAAAAGAGGGAAGTCAAAAAAAGATGAGGGTTTGGAGTCAGCTTCCCCTTTGCCTACGTTCGCTCTGAGCAATGGGCTGACGGCTTGGATAGGTATAAAAAGGAAATTGAGAGACACTCACCCGCCTTGATGATCAGCTCCCGCGATTGGAACCCAGTAGGCACAAACCAGCGCTTCGCATTCACCGGTCCGCCCTGCTGAGCAATCCGCTCCACCACATACGGCACCGTCGACCCGCTCCCGATCCCAATCACCTCGTGCTCCGGGTGGACGTGGTTGTCCACCGCTGCGTAGGCGGCGGCGCGTTTGGCAGCCTCGACCCCACTGAGCTGCTTCAGCTTGAGTGGAGACTGCTGTTGCTGTTGTTGTTGCGAGGAAGTCGTGGTGCCAGTGGTGCTGAAGTGGGCGGCGGCGGCGGCGGCTGTTTGTGTGACAGGCAGAGACA
The DNA here is from genome assembly GCA_001006505.1 of Tilletia horrida. Lineage (NCBI taxonomy): Eukaryota > Fungi > Basidiomycota > Exobasidiomycetes > Tilletiales > Tilletiaceae > Tilletia > Tilletia horrida. The sequence goes on along the minus strand of LAXH01000130.1, from coordinate 32,863 downwards.
CATCTGCTGCCGAGGTGGGCATGATCGGCGTCGGAGACATGGCAGTCCGGCCGGTAAAGAGAGGCAGGGGAGAGCGTGAGCTTGATGTGGTCCTCCTGCTGCTGCTGCTGCTGCTGCTGCTGCTGAGGCTGCGAAGTGTATTGGAGCGTGTACGGGCTCGAGTGCAGGCGGCGGCAGTGGTTGCGATCGGGAAGATGGGAAAGGTCGTCGGGATGAAGCAGCCGTGTCTCAGCACAGTGGAAGCCAGTTTGTTGAGGTCCTGAAGATGCGCAAAACCCCCTCGAAGCAGGTGGGAACGTCACGTCGCTGTGTTGCCCTGATGAAGTTGTTGTTCTTTGTCAGTAGAAGTGCGTGCTGGTCGTGGTTGAAGATTGGAGATTTGCAGCACTGTCACTGCAGCAATAATTTGTTTGGTGCATGCACACGACACAAACAGCTGGACCCTGATGAGCATGTTGGAGGGGGCCCCGTATGTGACTGATCCATCATGTTTCGACCACATGGACACCTCACTCTGCAAGTTCATCTGGAGATAAGTGCATGACTGGGTCCACTAATTACATGTGCTGGCCCACTGCCTCCCACAGCAGGCTGGCGTCGGAAGCTCCACGAGCAGTGCCTCTCATCTGATGAGGACTCCATGTGAAGTTCTTGGCCATCCGCATCGCCTTCTGCGGACTTGGGCCTGGTCTCCTCATCTGCTTCATGGTTTGAGACCGAGTCGAAGTCAGCAGAGTCACTTTCATGAGACAGCAACAGAAGCATCGGGACCACCAACTCACCTGCGCCAGTCATCCACACGCTCCCATCCTTGGCTCCCAGCACCGTATGTCGCGTTCCACATCCAGCACTGACCATGTTCACCCCAGCCTCACTCTCTTCCCCTTCATCATCCAGCTCGACAAGGTTGACCCCAGATGCAGAAGATGCAGGAGGCACGCCCAACTGGCCCTGATCGTTCGCGCCCCACGTGTACACTGCCCCCGACTCGCTCACTGCCGCACAGTGTCGGGCGCCGGCGGCAATCTGCACCAATGCCTCAGGAAATCCCTCAGAGCGCTGGGAGAAGAAGCGGATCGGTCGGAGGATGAGCTTCTGGTCGGTGTCGACGCTCCGTTTCAGCCGGGATGGCTCGGTACGTTGGAGTTGACCAAAACGATCGTCGCCCCAGCCCCAGAGCTGGTGATCGCTTGTCTGTCTCGAGCTTGAACCATCGAGGAGGATGAGAAAGTGAGAGGCTCCTGCGCAAATCTGTCTGATACATCTTCTCGTGTCATCCTGTGTCTGTGCCTGTGTCGATTCCTCCTCTGTCTCAACGAAAGAGTAAGGCTTGCCCCCCTTGTCTTGGACAAATGCATCGATGCTGGGAAAGAAGAATACCGCCTCCGTCTCTATTTACAGATGAAAATGGAAAATGATCAGGGAAACAGGAACAAGATGATGGGCTAGCAGACGTCGTCGTTGTGCGGACGGTTATGACTCACCTTCCTCGACCGCCATCACCTTGCCCAGATCATCGCTCGCCGCCATCTTCCACTTCCTGAACAAAGACCCACATGGACTTGCGCTTGACCGCTCCATTTGTTCGACAGGTGATCCAGCTCGAGCGCTGTCCCGCCGCTTGATCCGAGCCCATGACAAAGACTTTGCGACCCGAGCCCGGCCTTGGGCATCCACGATGGCTTCACAATGGTCCGCACCCAAAAATGATCGAATTGGGCCTTCCTCTCCCAGTCGAAGATGGAAGCAGCCGGCAATTGGATCCTCATCCGGATCTTCTCCGCCCTCCTCGTGACCAGAGCAAGGATGGAAACCGAACAGAAGATATTCTGCACCTGTACGCGATCCAGCATCCGCTTCGTTCTCGGGATCGAGCTCAAAGATGCTCTGTGACCAGTTCAAGGCGCGAGGCTTCCATTTGCTGTTCTTCGATGCGATCTGCTGAGGGACGGGAACTTGCTGCGGACGATTCCAGTAATTCTGATCCGGGTCTACTTGCCATGGATTGAGCTGACCAAAGACATTCGAGCCAAAGCCATGCATTGAGCACGCTCTTGCTCAGGCAAGAATGGAGAAAAGGACTGAACAAGGCTATCGAATGGGAATGGCGGGAATCATGGATGTCAACAGTCTTGGGTTTTTCCCTTTGTTGCTCCACAAAGGGAAATGTGGTTCGACCGCTTCCTCCAGACTAACGGCCCACCCGTTTGAAATACCAACGGCGTCAGTCCCAGAGCTGCATTCGGCCCAGAGAGGCTTTATGGGTCATCACGAGAAAGAATGCAGCCGTGCTTCACACGAAAACTCAGAGCGTGGTGATTGCGTGAAGTGGTAAAGGGACAAAGTTATAAATTTACAAACTCCAGCGTCCATTCCTGGTGAACCCCTGGTGGCAGGTTGGCAGAGTGAGGAGGGGGTATGAAGCCAAAAGAGGGAGTAAAAGTGAAAGCGAAGAGAGGTATGAGCGGATGCTGACCATCTGAATCCAGCATCAGTCCGAAGGGATGTTGAAAGATCGTGCGTGGAGAACCCGGGGACACGCAGCTCGGGCTCCCTTTCAAACCTTGTCCTGAGGCATCGGATGATTATGCTCAAGCACCGGCTTCTCAGCAGGCACTCGATGGGTATGCAGCAAGAATGTGTGCTGGTTCTTGTCCGAGATTGCACATGGCGCCGTGATCGCGCCCGCTTCTGACGCCATTGTCATTGTCGTCATTGTGGGAACGATGCGCTCCCATTCTGCGCCTCGCAGCGCAGTCGAAGAACTGCCGCTGCCACCACCGCTGGAGGAGGCCCCTGATCCTCCGACGTCGGAAGGGACGTAGGCTGGTGGCGGAGGTATCGTCGCAGAGGGGCTGACCATGTCTCCGTTCATATCTGAAATCTCACGAAGCGGAGAGGTAGCCAGGCTGTCCGGGGCCGAGATGGCAGACGGAGTCGAAGGCGGATGCTGCTGCTCTTGTTGTTGTTGATGATGACGAGGTTGCTCGGTTGCGGAGCCTTCATCCTGTCCATGCTCGCCGCCGTCCCATTCTTTTGACTGCGAGGTGGCAGACTGGCGGTGTCGTCGAGCGAGGTAGAAAGCAATGATCCCGAGCAAGATGATGGCAACTCCACCAACCACTCCACCCACGATCGGACCTGCATTGGAGGAGGAGCCTCCCGAGGCCTGTACATTCACAGGCGATGCGCTTGGCGTGCTCGTGGATGCAGACGTAGGGGCCGAGGTGATCGAACCTGAGGCCGACGACGAAGTAGCCGTTGGTGCGCTTGTCGAAGTCGAACTTGAGGTAGATGTGCGATCAGTGTTGCTGGCGATGGAAGCGAGCAGGGAAGAGAGGAAAGAGGTAAAGCCTGCTGGCGGACCACCCGTTCCATGCGGACCCAGCGCGGAGGCGGGCACCGTCAAAAGAGCCACAGCCAAGCTGAGGAACAGCGTGGCTGAACGGACTCGTCGACTCGTTTGTCGAGGCATCCTGAGAAAAAACTCTCTTGGAGGAGCAAGACTGATCCTCACCACAACCGGAGAAAGTGAAGAGGACTCAAATCACAAGAAGATGGTGGTAAGAGAACAGGTCAGCCGATGCAGGGCACTCGTCACCGCACCACCCTCCCAGCCCAGCTTAGGACCTGCCAGGCTCGATAGGCGTGGAAGCACTATCCTCATGTACGATGATTGACAGGTGATCATTTTAAGTTTTTCCCGTGCGGGAAGGTCGATGGCTCACCTCGGATGCAACACACACAGGCGGAGTCAGAAACGAGGAGGTATGTAACATGCGATTTCGGGACGAATGGTGGAGAAGGGACAAGTTGCGATAGACAAGATGGGGGGCGTGAACAAATCGTACGAAGGAAATGCGGTCGTTTTCAAGGTAAACGACGAAGAAAAAGGTGACAGATCGGAGAATTTGCAAGAGATTTATTCTCGCTGCAAACAAAAAGGTATGTGTGTGAAGGCGTGGTGATCCTGGATGTCGTCCCCACAGCCTCATGACGAGAAAAGACGCTTCTCGTAGTTGACCAGTCCATGTACCCCTCCCTCGACCTGAGCCGACGCCGTCCTCAACTCAAACCGGACTCGGCCCTCCTCAACCTCCTTCCTCAGCGCAGCCAAGCTCCGCACTCCCATGTCCTGCAGCGAGTGCTGTACACCCGTGTACAGGTATGGCAAGAACTTGAGCACCGAGCCCTTGTCTTGCACCGCGCCAGACACACCCTGGGCCACCTTGACCGCGTCCGATTCGGAAAAGTAGCGTTGGGTAGCCGCGTTCTCGTCGCCTGCGCTGCTCTTGGCTGCCTTACCGGCAGCAGCGACAGCACCCGCAGCGCCTTTGGCGGACGGCTTCTTGTTCTTCTGGTGCTCCATGGCCTCGATCGAGCCCATGCCGCGGTAGCCTTTCAGCCGCTTGCCGTCGCGGTAGAAGTAGTCACCGGGCGACTCCGTCGTGCCGGCGAGCAGACCACCCATCATCACTGCGCTAGCACCGAGCGCGAGCGCCTTGGCAATGTGGCCGACGTTGCTGATGCCGCCGTCGGCAATGACAGGAACGCCAAATTGGGACGCAAAGCTCGACACGGCGTGTACGGCCGTGCCTTGAGGTCGACCCACAGCCATGACCTCCTGAGTGATGCAAATCGAGCCGGATCCCATACCGACACGCAGCGCATCGGCACCAGCAGCGATCAGGTTGGCCGCTTGCTCGCGTGTGACGACGTTTCCGGCAATGACATCGACGTTAGGGAAGGTCTGCTTGATCCACTTGATCATGTCAATCTGGTAGACACTGTTTCCCTGAGAAGAGTCGAGCACGACAATGTCCAGACCTGCCTCGACAAGCAACGTGAGCCGCTCTCGGTCCGAGGGCCTGGTGCCGACCGCAGCGGCGCAATAGAGCTGCTTCGAGTCTGGTCTCTTGCTGGCAAGAGGGTAGTTTTGGTTCTTGAGCAAATCGGAACGAGCGAGCAGGGAGACGAGGCGGCCTTCACCATCGACAATGGGCAGCTTGCCCTTCTTGGAGTCGCGCAGGATCGAGTTGGCTTGCTCGAGCGTGATGCCTTGCTTGGCGGTGACGAGGTCGGTGGTCATGACTTCGCTCAGCAGGGTGGCAGGGTCGCGGAACTGCACGTCGCGGGCGGTGACGATACCGAGCAGTTTGCCGTGGAGCGCTCCGGTATCTGCAGCGTAGTGACGAAAATGGGAAGAGACGTAACAAGGTCAGTGAAACCCCTTCCTGAGCACATTCCAAGGGTGGAGGAAGTTGTGGAGAGCGGCGAGTGTGTCAGTGGACATAGGTTGATTGGTCTGCAACGACGCGTCCAAGTCTAAGGATGCGCCCTCAGCAGAACGAAGGTTGGTAACAGTTATCAAGGTTTTCTCATCGTACACACGAATGCCGCCAAGGCGAGTTGAGGAGTCCTCGCAAAGGTAAACTTGACAGAGAGGAGGGGGAGAAGCAGAGGATGATTCAACTCACCAGTGATGGGAATACCACCGAAACCGTGTCGCTCCTTGATTTCCAACACGTGGCCGACGGTGCGGTCAGGAGTCAAGCAGAGAGGCTCCGTGATGAAGCCGTTCTCAAACTTCTTGACCGTCCGAACCATCTCCGCCTGCTCCTCCGCGCTGACATTGTTGTGAATCACACCGAGCCCACCCATGAGCGCGACGCTGATGGCCATCTGCGTCTCGGTGACAGTGTCCATGGGAGCTGAGAGGAAGGGCGTGTTGAGGCTGACATTGCGGGTGACGCGGGTGAGCAGAGGCACTTCTGAGGCGGGGAAATCGATAAAGCCGGGCAGGACTAGGAAATCATTATAGGTGAGGCCGCCGTGCTTTTCGGAAGACATCAGATCGTGAACGGAGAGGCCGTCGGAGCGTGGGTATGAGGCGAGGTGGGCGAGGGCCTGGGAAGGGTCCAGGAAGGGGCCAGTGTGGTGGACTGCAGTGGCGGCAGTGCCTGGCTTGGCGTTGTGCGCGCTGGCGGTTCCATTGGACAGGGACTGAACGGCTGCTGTCGCTGGTGCTGCTGAAGACATGGTGAGCGAGAGAGTGAGAGTGAGAGCGTTGCTGGAAGATGAGGAACGGTGTGGGTGGGGTGGATACCCAAGAGAGAAGGAAAAGGCGTGCAGCGAGTGAGACCGCGTCTCTCCTTGCTTTTTATCGGCTTCCTCAGCTCAAACCTTTTTTCCCCAAAATTTTTTGACTCGAGAGGCCCGAATTGGCAGATTAGCTAATCATTGCGCAATGAATGCTGTTGTTGCGCAACTACTGAGCATCTGTTAGCCAAACAGGTTCGCATCGACAAGCACGAGAGAGGAGGCGGCTCGCTCAAAGGTGGCTAGCACAGCAGCCTGCTGGGCAGAGGTCGATGAGGCTACGCCTGCCACGTTGAAGCTCATCACCAGGTCCGTCTTCCGCTGCGGGTATCGCCACAGGGCCATGTAGATCTGCACTGGTGCCGGCGCCGCGCTTTGACGTCCATACTTTCGCACCGACTGAGTGCCTGCGAGCAGAGTGGGCGATGGAGTCTGAGCCGAGGTCGAGGATGTACTGGATGTCCATATCCTGTCCACGCTGTGTGACTCTGCCGAATTGTCCTCTGCCAGTGCCTCGAAGTGGAATCTGGGTGCATGTAATCGATTGATCAGCTTGCGGGATGAACAACAATGCAGGAGGGGCGAACCCACTTGATGGCGTCTTCTGGCCTCTCGGGCTCGACGTGCTCCAGGACTTCCAGGATGAACGATATCTCTCCCTCTGCGCTCGTGTCGGGACTGACCCAGACTTCTTGGGTGTCAGGCACGTGCCGAAAGTCGCTGGAAGTCGGTGGAAATAAATGCCCAATCAGAAATCAATGCGACAGAGCCCACAAGAAAGTACGACAACCCACCTGACGTCCTTCCATGAGGCAGGAATGTCGGCTGTGATGGCGCCTCCGAACAGAGGAGTAGTCCTGTAAGCTGTCTCCGACATTTGCTCTGAAGGTCTGAATGGCTTCGTGTTTGGTATCGAGCGCGATGGTTGTTGGACCTGTTTGTTGCCAGACCCAACACCTTCCAAATCGCATTTCGGCCGAGCTTTCTCCACTTCCACCAACCAGCCAGCATCAACCACCTCGATCTGAAAGCTCAAGATGTCACTGCCCGTGATTCTCGCCAGGAGAGCGCCAACTGAAGCGGGCAGGGCAGCGCTCGCTGCCTTCCACACCTCAGCCTCGTCTTCTTCCTCCTCCGAGAAGCCGACCCGATCGAGGAAACGGGCAAGACTGAGCGCGGCCGCCGATTCCCCACTGCCCTCCGACATCTTGCCCACCTTGCTCGTCGGCCCACCCGACCCAATCTCCAATCTGCGCCCGATTCGCTACCTGAACAACAGTCATAGCTCGTCCGGTGCGGCAGCATCGGGATCGAAGGCGGTGTCTACGAACCACCACCCGTACTCGACGAGCGAATTCACCTCTTCGTCCAGCGCACTGTTTTCGTCAGAGGAACGCAGAAGGAGCGGAAGAAGGACAGCAGGCGGCGCATCATCAGATCTTCACATCCCACCATCGGAGTACTACAGTGCTCTGCTCGCCCAGCTCGAATCGGCCTCGCTTGCTCATCGCTTGCGCACCACTCGAGCATGGAGCTACGACCACCGCTTCTGGGCAGACAACAATGCCCGCTTCACTCGAGATCTGACCAACAGCACTAGCAACAGCCAGGCGACGCCAGGAGATGCGCCACCAGCGGCGGAAGGAGGCAACGAGCATGCAGCCGAATTCTACCAGTCGTGGCTCAGCGCAAACGCAGATCGGCATCGGGCATACAACCGCGCATTGGTCAGTCGGACGTTTGGAGATCTGGCACCCGAGGCTCGGTTCAGGCTGCTCGTGGGATGGGTTCGCGTCGTGGCCTGGTGGGAGAGAGAGGTCAGGGCGAGGGTGTTGAGGCTGCTCGGGTCGGGCGCCATGAAGAGTTGATTCATTCTCCATCACTCTTCCATCATCCTCCCCGTTCTCACCTAGCCACACAGGACACGGTCGACGAATACAGGAACACGATGAATCCTTCTTCTGGTTCGCTTTGCAGAGGTTCAAGATTTTTGTTGTGAGATGTGATGACTGATGAGCGTACGGGCTGCCTGTGTGTGTGTATGATGGAGCGAGATAGAAAGGTGTCTAAAGAGTGCGAGGAGAGAGGTGAGGGTATCGGGAAAGGGATGGGTCGTAGAAGTGGTAAAGATAAAGATTAATAAAGAATGGGGGAGATGAAGCAGATGAAGTATGTTGAAAAGGGAGAGAGAGACACACAGAGAGAGAGCAGTCCGTGCGAACAACAGGGGATAAAAGCTGAAGGCTGTGGATCAGACATCCTCCGTCTGATGACTGCGAAGTTCGTCGCCGTTCATCCGGTCATGACGAGCGGCCCAGCAGTCGGAGCAGAATGGCGTCGTGGCACTGTCCGACTTAGAGACAGGCGCGCACGTTTGCCCATGGCAGATGACAGAGGCCGAGCTTGAGCAGGAGACTGGTGGGAGCGCGGGAGAGCAAAGAGGGCCATAAGTCATGACTGAAGTTCCAGACATCAACGCAGAAAGGACACTCACCACATCCTTGCAGCTTGCGAAGCCGTCTCTCAACCTCGTCATCGTTCGGCTGCACTTGAGAATCTGATGATGTGTCTCCAACTGGGACATCTGGGAAAGCCGGAATCCTCTCCTGATTTTTGCCCTTGCCCTTTCCCGCAAGCGGGCTGCCATCATCATCAGCCTCGTCCTGGTCGTCATCATTCTGCTCGCCGTCCTCGCCTGATACGCCGAACCCACTCGTCGATAGCAATCTCAGCCGTCTCTCCAGCTCGGCCGAGTCCTCCGCTCCATTGAGGCCCAGAAACGAAGGCACCGAGGGCAGACCACCGTCCGCAGGGGCCTGAGCGGGAGCGGGAGCAGGCGCCCCATTGCTTGCATTGCCAAATTCTGCAGGCGCAGGAAGTAGACCACCACTGCTGCCACTTTTCCCTGATGCAGTTTCCTGTACAAGGACGGCATTCTTCCCAGGATCGGTATGTCTTCTGCCGAAATGCGGAGGAGGAGCGGCAGAGGCAGGGGAAAGGAGCGAGAGCGGCGCCAATGACGAACCCGCTGCTGCTCCTGCCCCTCCAGCACCTGCACTCGCACCGGGTAGAGTGAGCGTGATCTCGGGTAGTACGGCCGGTAAGGAGAGCGGAGTCTGGGGCAAGTTGAGCGGAGGCAGGTGATCGGGAATGGTGAGTAGCCCGCCGGCGCCTGCATGGTGTTGGTGTCTCGAGTACTCGGCTGCGGCTGAGCCCCTGCCCTTGGATCCCGTAGGCGTCGAGGGCGAAGAATGGTAGAAACCGTGGTGGGGGTGCAAGCCCATGGAGAGTGGAGGCAGCACGTGCAAGTTCCGGGGTGGAGTCGAGACTGGCGATGGGGTGGGAGAGGGTGCAGCTGAATAGATGCCAAAGTCGGAAATGTCGACCCGGGGTGGTAAGGACGGGATCGTCCTGGGTGGGGATGGGAAGGGGGAAGGCGAGAAGACGGCATCATCGTCGTCTCCATCGTGTGTTGATGTTGCTGTATCTGCTGAGTGCTTCGACTTCCCACTGCTCCGGCTACCGCCGCTGCCTCCTCCAACGTGGTGGATTAGGAAGGAAGGTGCGAGAGAGGAGGAAACCCCATTGGGCTGAGACGGTAACTGTTGAGGAGACGATGACTTTTGAGATGGAGAGGACGCGGTTGGAGAGTGGATGACGAGAGCAGCTGAGGCATTGGAGCTGAAGGTTGGAAGCGCGGAAGAAGACCCTTGCCCACCACCCAACAAGCGACGGTGCCGGTCGCGCAAGTACTCGTCTTCTTCGTCGTCGTCGTCATTGATTCCAGTACCATCATTATCAGCGCGCACCACATTCTTCCCAATCTGCTTGTCGGAGGCGGCGGTAAGCCAAGAAGCCGTCTTGGGCGATCTGGGGATTTCTGTCCCACTGCTGCTGCTCGTGCTCTTGGAAGAAGCCGAAGAGGGCAAGACGGGGGCAATGCTCTTGAAGAAGGAACCTCCATCTTCATCTGCGACTGCACTGGCTAGCTCTGCTTCGATGCTGAATTCAAGGTCATCCTCGTCGTCGTCATCGTCCACGCTCGGACCTCGTCTGCGTCCGCTTTCTTCGCTGCTGTCACTACTGCTGCTGCTCCCGGCGCTGTTCGAAACAGGCCCATTGCTGAGACTGTCTTGCAGCAGTGAGGAGGACGGGGCAGACCCTAATCTTCGTGGAGATGGCGATCTGTTCGGGTGCAATGCCTTTGACGAGGTTGGGGGCGCCAGGACGGGAAGCTGTTTGGACTCGAGGATGAGCACGTCGTTCGCGTCCGGATAGACGAGCGCTGGTCTCTTTGTCGGGGTGACGGAGCGGGAGCGCGAGATCTTTGAGGAGGCCGAGAGGGAGGAGGAAGAGGGCATCCTTCTGTTCGTGTTCGGGTGGATTTTGTGCTGGGAGAGGGTTGCTGTTGCTGAGACTCGGCTCATCTGGGGCGGGGTTGCTGCTGTGACGGCCATTGTCGATGCCGACGACTTGGAAGCGATGGAAGGTCCCACCATCTTTGATCCTGGGCACAGTCGTCTGCCCCCACCTTGTTGGAGTGTGCTTGCTGTTATGCACGCAGTTGGTAGCTGCAAGGGAGAGCGAGCTGCAGGCTGACCAGCTTCGGTGTGGGCGCGCGCCCGCCCAAACTTCTGCACCATCGGAGAAATTTCAAAGCTCAGAAGCAGGCAGGCAAGTCGGGGGATTCGGGTTGACAGGTCGAGGCCACTCCTGCAACCCAGCCAGAATCAATGTTTGCAAGAAGCAGACACCAACTCAGCGTCAAGGCGGGCAGGAAAGAGACGGATTCCACCGTTGTGGATTGGTCAATAGAAGAAGATGCGATTGGAGGTGAAGAGAGAGACAAAGAAGATTCCACCTGTAGAAGTAATTGCCCTTTTTTGGGGGAGGGGGGAGGAGCAGCTTCCTTTTTTTCTTTTTATTACAGCTCGTCATGAGGAAGGACAGCCTCCTTGATCGCCTCCTTGGCCTCGCCCAGCTTCTTGTCCGCAAGCGCAGCCAAGACGTTGGCCTTGCGCTGGATCTCCTCCGTCTTCGCTGTCGCCCCACCGGCGCCCACACTCGCGCTCTTCTTCAGAATCGAGCCCAGACGAGCCGTCTCCTTGGCCAGGTACTCGCCCGAGTCTTCAATCTTGCCCAGCACGCGCACGTAGTACTCGGCCGCCTTCTTCTCGGCCGCAGTCGCCTGCGCGCTCAAGTTGGCCACGTACTTCTTCACGTCTTCCAGTATTTGCGATCGTTCGTCACTTCCCGGCGCCAGACCCACAAAGCGAGATCCAAGAGTGTCCAGGTCGGGGATGCGGCCGGCCAGGGGGAGAAGCTTGCCGGAAATGTCGCGGTAGGTCCTGCAGTGGTCGTTCATGTATTCCAGTAGCGAGCCCTCGTCCCGGCCTAGGGTGTAGTCCTCAGGGTCGTCCTTGTTGGCCTTGCTGCCCTTCTTAAACATCTTCAGCGTCGGGAACCCGTTCACTCCATACTTGGCGGCCAGATCCCGGTGGGCGTCCTTGTCAGCATCGAGCTGAGCAAGCACACACTTGTCATCGTTGGCAAATGCCTGCGCCACCTTCTCGTAGACGGGGGCCAGGTTCTTGCAGTGTCCACACCAAGGCGCGTAGAACTCGACGAGCACATCCTTCTCCTCATCCATCACAACCGAGTCAAAGTTGGCTGCCGTCAGTTGGACTGCGGCCGTGGGTGGCGGGGGCTTGATCTTGGGTCGGGCACCGGTCTGTTCGGTGATGTAGTTGGCGATTCCTTCCAACGAGCGAGGTCCGTTGTAGACTTCCTTCTCCTTGGTCCCGCTCTTGCCGTCGAAGAACTTGAGCGTCGGGAATCCGGTCACGCCGAATGCCTTGGCCGCATTCTTGTTCGCGTCCGCATCAATCTTGGCAATAATGACCTTGTCCTTGGCGTGAGCAAAGGCATCGGCCACCTGCTCGTAGATGGGAGCGAGGTTCTTGCAGTGGCCACACCAGGGCGCGAAGAGCTCGAGCAGGACTGCCTTGCCGGCGTTCGACTTGAACTGTGCATCGTAGTCCTTGGTCCAGTCGGCAACGTTGCTGCCTGCGGCCTGGACCAGGGCAGGCAGAACCAGGAGGGCGCCGGCGACGGCTTGTGATAATGAGAAACGCATCTGGTACAGCTGTATGAGAGAAGGCAATCAGACCAGCCTGATTCTGTGATCGTTGCCAACGAGATGAAGGTTGAGAAGGCGAGGTGGCACTGGCCATGCGAGACTTCCTCTCTGTTGACGTGGCAGGCGCTCAAGAAGATCCGAAAACGTTCCGAGCATGTCCCGTTCCTGAACCGTTTGCATTTCTGACAAGACTAAAGGGGGAAAGTCTCAAATGTTTTCGGGGTTTCTGCCATTCCAGCAGGGACTGAATATCCCCCGCTTTTTGGTCGGGTAAACTTCTTGGCGTGGCAGCATCAATCTCGCTCGTAAATTAAGTCGGAGATGAAAACTTCTCTTCGATGAGAAGGCGAGCCTCGGAGCTATTTGATATGGCAGGATTTGAATCAGTCGGGAACTCATTGGAACTGCCGTTTCATCCAGGTGATGCGAGCGAGCGAGTCTCTTGCTTGCCCATCCCAACACGAGGACATGACGGCAGGTGATGTTGAGCAGTTGGCAAGAGGAGGTGCCTGACAGTTGTGAGCATTTGTCGCCATTTAGCGCTCAACTCGGAGCCGTCTTGCAAAGCTGGCGTTTTTCCATGGTTAAATCTGGACATCCTTCTTAAGTCCGGACGCACGGACGTCTTTGAGCAAGTCTGATCCCGCACTCATCGACACGCCTCTTCTCCTCCACCAGACCGCCCCCATGTGTGTCGGAGATGTGCAGCACTGCTGACCGCTCTTGGTTCCAGATTCCTGCAGCCCCTCCTTTCCCTTCTGTGTGCATGCCCGGGGGAGGGTACTGTACTTTGCAGGCAGGATCGAGAGCGGAGCCGAATTTCAGAACATGGCGTTTTTCACTCTCTGCGGCAGCCCCGGCCGCCTCTGTGCCTTCTTCAGGCTCCTGCTGAGGAGGACTCCATTTGCTGACAGGAGGACTCCATTTGCTGACACCACGCGGGAGCTCCTGTCTGACAGGCGCGCTCGCTCGAGCATGATGCCCGTCCGATCGTGCTGCCAGGCATGTGTGTGTGTGCGTGTCTTCATGTTGATGCATGTGTGAATCGGCCAGGTGCGAAAGAGCCTGCCAGGCCCCAGCTAGGCGCTGTTCCAGTCTAATGGTACCATTCAGCGAGAACAAGGCTCCCTTGCCTGCTGGCTCTGCGAAATTTGAGACAGGCCACCACACCGTGTGGCAGAGAACGGCACAGTGCTCGTCTCGTTGCAGCACAAAGCCATGTTGTTCTCCTGACCGCACGTAAAGGGGTTCAGCGCGCAGATGGAGACTCGTACGGAGGCGGGCAGAACGGCACAACATGCAACAGTATCAAACTCAGAATGCTAACCTGTGTGTGGGGCAGACCCGCATGGTTCAGAACGCCCGGCACTGGCTGGGCAGTGTGTGTTTAGACAATGGAGCTGACTGGGCTCCCCATCCTCATGGCTTTTCCTGGTGTTCTCTGGCCCAAACTGCATGGACTCGAATGCACTGACTGAGATGAGCTTGGCACAGCCGGACTATCCCGGCCCATCCTACTCGCTCAGGATGTGGAAAACGACTGTTGATTGGGAGCAATGCAGAGTCAGGACCACATGTATACAAAGACCAATGCTTCTTGGCAGACGAAGAGAGAGTAGCTCCCGGGCCAAGCTAAAGAAGAAAGAAGGAGGTTGGTGGGGCATCTCCCAGCACGCACGCGCGGCCAGCAAGGAGTGAGTGGAAGGAGCGGGGCGGTGCCTGATTCGGTCCCTGAGGATTTGTTCAGGAATTTCCGCCACTGCATTGTTTCACGGAGACTGGGCGACCCCGGCTAGCACGATGCCAACAGGGTGAGACATCAGAACAAATTCGGGCAAAAAAGGGATGGTGAAACTGAACGCTGGCAGCTGGTTCCTCTTGCCTTGCCCCCTTGTCCAGCATTATGTATGTATGTATATATTCCTTCGTGGGGCCGGAGACATAAGCATTGATAGCTCCGTGACAAGTCGCGGTAGCGTCCATGTCTATGCACCCGTAGCGAGCAGTCGGCATGGTTCTGGGAAGCCAATGGCATTCTATGTAACAGGCCCAGTAGCATGAGAACCAGGGGCCAAATTGTATGGCTGACACTCATGGTTGCCAGATCGACCACGACGCGATTGGGACTGAAGTTCTACCGAAATTGCATCAATTAAACCGGAGAAAAACGGAGAAGGGGCGACATGAAATATGAGCCGCAGAATGAAGAAGCGCTTTTTCGGCGAGAGCTATGAATTTCGATGGCATAAAGGAAATCCCAATCCCCCACTCCCGCCCTTCTCTCATCCACAATGCGCACATGGGATGGCCTAAGTCACGAGAGTTCTCATCTATCTCTGCCATTTTGGATCCAAGTTTTCGTGCCTTTCTGTCAAATGTATGCGCTCAACAGATTTGGAGCCAGTGCGGCAAAGAGCAGCCGACGATGGAGCCTTGACCTTTTTCCCGCGGGCCACCACGGGTCTCCCGGTTGTGTGACAAATGTGCGGTTACACCCTTCTCTTCTCTGGCCAGAGAGCTTCTGGAGCTCGTCCTCCATCACGTGAATGCAGGGAAGCCATCGAACATTCTCTTGGAGGATGTATCAAGCCTGTACCGTTGCTATGCGTTGATGCAAGTGAGCTTACCTGCAGCCAAATCAGCGCCATCTGCGAGATCTGGCCATCTTTTCAGCGACGGGCGCCTCACATAGTGCCAGCGCCAGCACCGAGCGGCTGGGAAAGGGTTCAGCATGCCATGTCTGCGTCCCTGGCGCAATGCTGCTGTCCTGCTGCAAAGGCCATCTCGAAGAGGAGGGGGAGAAGCGAATACATGCGCCCATTTCATGGCCAGAAATGTTTGCAGTTGTCTCTCGCACGGAGCGGTACCCACCTACACACGCGAACAAGAGCTTCCTGCCTGCAGGCGCGGCTTTCAACCGAACAACGAGCAGCTGCACAGAAGGGGCCGCTGCTGCGTGCGAGAAGATAAAGCTGCGGGTAAACGAACGCACAAATACAAGCATGAGGGACAAAGGTTGCTCTGCTGCAAGAACGTTTGTTCCTGGGGGAAAGGCTGAGGTCCAAGCCATCAACCCTTCGTCCGAGAGCGCGGTGCGCCGTCCCGCCACAGCCATACGGGCAGCCACAAATAACCTCTCATCCACAGAATCATCCCTGTGCCGTGCCCTTCTTGGCGGCGAGTGCAGCTCTTAGAGTTCAATTGCATTGCAAAGGGATGGGAACAGCAGAGAGCGTCAGCCCCAGAATTCAATTGGGGACCAAACTTCTGGGCCGTGGATTGGCGCCAGTAGGGGCCGCTGTTGTCGTCTCTCGTCCGTTTCCTCCTGCTCGCAGAGGCATCGCCGCAGTCGGCGCACTGATAGTGGGACCACTCCCGTTCGAACGCGGCGAGAGAGTTTGCCCACTTCCTCCTCCGCCTCTCACCATGCCGTGCAGATGCGGATGGCTCCCGTCGTTGCCCAGCTTGAGCAGACTCGCAACAATGTACGCCCGCTCACGCGAGTGCGACACCGACAGATCCGCTCCAAAGTAACCCCCAATGTGTAACCGTACCGAATAGAAATCGAACAATCCGTTGCTCAGTCGGATCCGCACATTGTCTTCTGGGAAGCTCGTCCCCAGCGCGGGCTGGATGAGCAGGTTTGGGTCGATGGCCATGATCTCCTCCGGGCTGACCGAGAGCACGGGCTGGACCCGCACTTGGACCGACTCGATCAGCTTCTGCCACATCCCGCGCACGCGGGTTACATCTTCGGGATGGACAATGTCCACGAGCGGCCGGTTCGCCAGCTCGGTTGGGACATAGCCGAGCAAGGCCTGGCTGTTCTCGGACAGACGTGCGCATGTCAAGGCCGTCGAGCAGATCATGGTCAGCACCGGACTGAGCTGAGCAGCGGTAGCGGCAGTGAAGGCGGAGCCCATCAGCGCGTAATCTGATGGTCTCCACCGCGGCGATGGTAAGCTTGGCATGTGTGAACGATGGCCGCCGCCGCCATAGTTGGCAGACATGGACGTCATCCCTCCAAGTCCGAGAGGTTGACCATGGAGTCCTACCGGCATGACTGGAGGACCCATATGCGCCTCGTTGCGAGCAGCTGCACTGGGGAACTGAGAAATGCGGGTGCCCATTTCCGCATCGCGCCGGGGCGGAGGTCCTTGGAGGGTCCTCGGCCAATTGGGATGGAAAGGTGGCTCATGCTGGGCCGCCCCCGCAGGAGACGAGGCGCTCGATCCAGAAGGTGCCGAGACTGTCCCAGCCGGACGACTGGGAGCATTTGCGGCAGTGCTCGTCGACGGCGGCGAGGCTAGGTCTCGCTCGCGCGCATTGAACGACGGGTCTGGCGGCAGTGGAGGAGTTTGAGACTTCTCGATGGTGATCCGTCTGTCACTTCTTGGTCGGCCGCGCTTCTTGTGCTGGTGCCGAGTGGGAAGGGACACATGAGATCATGAGATATCAGGGGTCAGCTATGCTGGTCGTCACAGAAGAAGGTTGTCATGCATGCAGAAACTCACCTGTACATCAACACAGCTGTCCGTCTTGCAGATACGAACGCATCGTCCACAGGGGCGGTTCGTGTCACAGGCCAGATGAGCCTTCTTGCAATTACTACATGCTACTCGGACATTGATCTTGGCGGCCTTGCGGGAACCCGTCGGGTCGTACTGGTCCGACATGGAGTCTTGAGTCTCGTCTCCTGGAGCGCCAGGTGCTTGAGGCGGCCGTGGCGCAAAGTTGCGAGCACTGTCCATGTGTGTTGGCGCCGATGCTACCGCTCCATAATGCGGAGCAGGGTAGTAGGACGGCAACGGGTTAGAATGGTGAGATCGACTGGAGCCGGCATCCGAGCCTTGAGAGAGCGGTATCGAGTGCTGGTAGGGACTGTCATGAGTGACACTGCCTTGAAAGCTCTCATCGTGGCCCCGCTTCCGAGCCGACGTTTGTGGCTGTCTATATGCGTTGGGTGAGGAGGGATGGGAGGAGCCCGAAGGGCCAGGTCCCCTTGGCGGGGACGAGGCATTCCCGCCCGCATACCCTGGCGGGCCACGCCAAGGACCTCCCTCCATCATGGACGAATGACCGCTGTTGAAATTGCTAGTCTCAGTGGACTGAGGGTAATTTGGACCTCTTGCCTGCCCCTCACAGGTTCCTTGCTCGGATGAGATGGGCGCGAGAGTGCGAGCCTCCATCATGGTCGGTCTTGAGTTATGCGGGGCTGCGACATTGGCGTACCGAGGCGAAGCAGATCCGCGCGATTGTTGACCATCGTGAGTCCGCGAGCTTGTCGAGTTTACATCAGAGAGCCGTCGACGCCCGGATGCACCGTGATGATGGGTCTGTTGGGCTGTGGCGGCCTGTGTTGAAGGCGAAGTCGGCAGTGGTGCAGTGACAACGGTTTGTCCTGTCTGACCGCCGGCCAAAGTTCTCATGAAGCCAAAGGATGGGAGATGTGGCCGATCCGAGCGTTCTCCTCCTGGACCTGCATGATGGTCATTGGCATATCGTGGCCGAAAAGGGCCGGGAGGAGGATCGGACATGATTATGGCGACAGTCGCCATCCACCGGTTTGTGTCAGAGATTGGGTTTGGAAATCGCTGTCGAAACTTGCACTGGAGTTGGGAAGTCGAACGCGCCAGAGGGTCGAAGCCAAGTGAGGGGTATGGAGATGGGTTGTTGAGAGAAAGCGAGACGCGAGGATGATTAAATATGGGCCAAGAAGAGCCTGCACTTGCACGAGGGGCGACTAAAAGGCGCAGGATCTGACCCGCACGGAATCAAGGGACCAGGTGGAAGAGAGAAACCTCGCAGATAGGGAGGGCAACGGTATCGCAGACGCGGGAAAGGTTCGCCGCAATGCCGCACGCGTACGAGTGGAGGAGGGCCAAGATTATATACTGGTGTGTGTACGACCGAGGCAACCTGTACTTGACCGATGCGACACTCGCCTCTCAGTACATCGTGGTCAGGAAGCTTGGGCATCCTCTCCCTCCATCATTCCCATCTCTTGCGCCTGCGGCTTCGGAGCAGCACTCCGAACAAAGTCCACTTAAGAGAAAGGGCTTGCCGGATGTTCCTCCCCTTCTTTGTCATATGGCTCACCTCCAGTCGGAAGCTCGGAGGACAAAGAAAAAGAAAAGTGCGAAAATCAAATCCAAACAAAAGCCATCCGAGGGAAGGGGGCTTAAGCCTGCGTCCGCATGGTCAATTAATGCAGGCAGCAGCGCACTCTCACAGTTTCACACCGGCAAGTTCTTGCGACACAAGCGGCACAGGAGCACAAGAGGCCAAGGTGGGTGGGAGGGCAGCACTCACCCACCCTGCCGCGAAAACCTGTCCCGGAAGCAAGCCACCACCGAAGTTTCACCATAAGCTGCAAGTTCTTATGGCCGATCGACCTAGTCGGCGTTTGCTAAAAACTCATATTATGGCATCATCAAAATGAAAAAGTCTCTCAGGTTTACCCGTGAGGTTCGTTCCAAGTCGGCAGCATGTCCCAATCCCAGCCAATCCAGTGTGGATCTCAATGATGGGAAAGAGAGGTCTGTGGATGGAGGAAAGACTGACTATGGGAGAGCTGGAGGTGTCGAGAGATGCGCCTGCGTCTCGACACTCTTCCTGACAGAGAGTGCCTCAAATTCATCCAGCTGCGTCGCCCCGAACAAATTGTTGCAGTGCGTCCGGACGTTTGTTCCACACAAGATAACAGCGAGGAAGACACACCAGCAAGAGCGACGTGACAGCGCCAATAATGACCAGCACGCTGTTTTGACGTGTGGTGACATGTAGCTCCGAAGACCGTCACTCAAAGCCCGATGTCAAATATGTGATTTTATGGGGCAATGCTCACTGAGTGGAACAAGGTCAAGGCCTCAATTTCAAGGTCCTTCCCGCCGTCCCTTACGCATGTCATTGGCAAGAGAACGTAGGCCTTGACAGTCTCTCCCACAAAATGGGCAGTCAACAGCGCAATGCTGGCCCTGGGCTGGATGTGATTCTCCTTCTGAAAGGAAGCCCGTCAGTCATCTTTCTTCCTGAGCCACCAGATGAAGGAAAAGTGGAGGAAAGGGTCCTTTCAGACGAGTATGAGCGGCCCAAACCTCGGCTCTATATCTAGGTCGATGCAGGAAGCCTCATTGGTTGATCAGGGACGATGCCGCGACTGGCACAGACAGGGCTGAAATTCTCATTTGCCCCGCCTGATGACCTTCTTGATTGCCTTAGCCTGTTCTTTCGACGTGACCTTGAGCTGCAAGTGCGTCACAACGGGCGGAATCCGAGCTCGACCGAGTCTCTCGATCGACGCCTCTGATAGGAGAGAGCTGAGTAAATTGACTTCGACAAATCGAACAGGAAGAAAGATGAGGGACGATGACTATCCGAGGCGGACGAGTTGTGCCGTTTTGTGGCCGTTCGAGTTTCAAGAGTGGAGGTGAGACCTGCGTTGCAAGAAGTCTCAGGGTCTCCTTGACTTGCGTTGAAGCGCGACGCGTTCGCATTTTTGGCGCGCGTCAAGCCCAAGATCAACACTTTCAGAAAGACTGGCCGCTGATCATCTTCTCGTCTCGACGCTGGCACGCTCGTCGATTACTTCACCATACAGCCGACATCTGAGACGCAGATCATCTTGATCGTCAAACTACTTTAATATGGCCGGCCTGATGTACAGCAGCGAAGACCGCGAGAAGCCGGTGCTTGATCTTGGTGAGCGGATCTCGTAGATATGGAAGCAGCGCAGGCACACTGCTCTGCCGCAAAATGCTGACGCTGGAGGTTTCCACTGCCGCGCAGACACGGGCGCGCAGTCCGGCTTCTGCGCATTCTTCAAGAGCATGCCAGAAGCTCAAGACGGGACTGTTCGACTCTTTGATCGCGGAGTAAGTCTCATCTACCTGAAGGCTTACCCAGCACTTGTACCTGACAAAAGCCTGCTCCTCGGTTCCCCTTAGGACTTCTTTAGCGCGCACGGAAAGGATGCCATTCTCGTTGCCAACGCTGTCTTCAAGACGCAGTCCGTCCTCAAGTACCTCGGCTCGAACAACAAGGAGAAGGGGCTCGCATCCTGCACTCTTGGTCACGCAGCAGCTCGCGCATTCCTCACAGATGCTCTGACTGCGCGTCAGATGCGCGTGGAGATCTGGGCCAATGGAGGAGGAAAGCGCAACAATTCTTGGTCAATCTCCAAGCAGGTGTGTCCCACTGTGGGTACTGATCTTCACTCTAAATGCTGACACTGAGTGGTCGGCCTTGTCTGACGAAGGCGACACCTGGAAATCTGCAAGGCATCGAGGATCTGCTCTTTGTGAACACCGACATCCTCAGCGCACCCATCGTGATGGCGATCAAGATCAAGATTGAGGATGGCATCAAGCACATCGGAGCCGCGTACGCTGATGCGTCCAATCGCAGTCTGGGCGTCTCAGAATATGCGGAGAATGACCTCTTCAGCAACACAGAGGTGAGTGGTGAAGGTGATGTCGCCCACAAACCAGTATGAGCTGACCTCTGCCTCAACAGTCTCTTCTGATTCAACTCGGAGTCAAAGAGTGCCTTCTACCCGAGGACAAGGGCGACGACTACGATTTGAAGAAGCTGAGATCAGTAGTGGACCGTTGCGGCTGCATCATCACTGACAGAAAGAAGGGTGAGTTTGGAAGACGTAAACGAGCTAGATGCGTTTTGCTTACGGTATATGCCTTCTCAGCGCTGTTCACCGGAAAGAGCATCGAAACAGATCTTGGCCGCTTGCTGAGCGAAGACTCCAGCAAAACCGCCTCATGTGAGCTTACTGCATAAGAAAAGGAGCCGGCCGGATCACTAACATTGACTATTTCATGTTTCATAGCTGAGTTTGAGAAGAAGATTGCAATGGGTGCAGCAAATGCGCTACTATCATATCTCGACCTCGGCGCCGACGATGCCAACTTTGGCAAGTTCACTTTGAGCACCCACGACCTTTCGCAGTACCTCCGACTCGACAGCTCGGCGGTCCGGGCACTGAATTTGTTCCCAGAGCCGGGTCAGACTGGCTATGGCAAGAACACCAGTCTGTACGGACTGTTGAACTACTGCAAGACTGCACAGGGCGTGCGCATGCTGGCTCAATGGCTCAAGCAGCCTCTGATAAATGCCCACCTGATTCGTGAGTATGCATGCTATTTCTTGACGCACGGATCGATGCTCATAGGAGTAAGATATACACAGGAGAGAGACAGGACCTGGTGGAAATCTTTGTGGAGGACTCATCTACCAGACAGAACGTTCAGGTGAGCATGTGATCGCATTCAACCTTAAACGGCTCCCAAGACTCACAAACTCCGAGCGCCGATGCAGACGGATGAGCTTCGTTACCTTCCCGACTTGCATCGGATCAGCAAGCGTCTGCAGCGCGGCATAGCGACCCTAGAAGACGTCGTTCGCGTCTACCAAGCTATCATGCGCTTGCCCAGACTCATTGAACTGCTCACTGACGCCGAGACGCCGTCTCAAAAGCACACGGACCTCCTGTTGCGCAGGTTCACATCACTTTTGCAGGTGAGAATACAGAAGGAGATCTCAATTCCAAGTGTCACAGCTGACAGGCTCGTTGCTGGCTACAAACAGAGCCACAAGAACACGCTCCAGAAGTTCTCAGATCTTGTTGAGGCGACGCTCGACCTGGACGAGCTCGCGAACCACCACTACGTCGTCAAAGCCGACTTCCGTGAAGACCTCCGCCAGATTCGCGATGAGCTTGACGAGGTCCGAGACTCGCTTGACAATGTGCACCGGCAGGCCGGCAAGGACTTGAAGCTGGACATTGAGAAGAAGCTGCATTTGGAGAACCACAATGTGCATGGATACTGCCTGCGTGTCACACGTTCTGTGAGTACATCCAAATCTTCCTTATCTGGCAGCACGAATATTAAAACTTTGAGAGGGGCTTCATAGGATTCTGGTGTGATTAAAGGCAAGGCTCAATTTTCCGAGATTGCAACTGTCAAGGTGAGTCGCATGCCTCCGAAGAGTGGCTCGTCTTAGTCTGCCTTTTGAACCATTGGTGTCTGGCAGGGCGGGCTGTACTTTACCACCTCAAAGCTGCGCGGCCTGAACGACCGCTTCGCTCGTCTCAATGCTGAATATTCCGAAAAACAAAGCGGCGTGGTCAAAGAGGTAGTCTCAATAGCCGGTACGTTCTATCGACTATCACGCGCTGGCCGTGCCGACCCTTTTGGTTTGACATCTTTTCCAAACTCTACCCCAGCATCTTACTGCTCACCTTTGGAACAGCTCAATGTTGTCATCGCCGAGCTCGACGTCATTGTCAGGTAGGCAGACCTCATTCGCCTGGACACTTGCTGATGTGGACTGACCCGTCCTTGCTGTACAGCTTTGCCCATATCTCCGTCAACGCCGTGACGCCGTACGTCAAACCTCAGCTACACGAACGCGGCACAGATGCATCGCTTCTGATCAAGGATGGCCGACACCCGTGCTTGGAGATGCAAGACGAGATCAACTTTATTCCGAACGACACAGAGATGAAGGTTGACGAATCGGAATTCCTGGTGATAACCGGACCGAACATGGGTGGCAAGAGTACCTACATCCGGCAGGTTGGCGTGATCGCCTTGATGGCACAGACGGGCTGCTTCGTTCCTGCGGCCGAAGGTGTGGAGCTGCCCATCTTTGACTGCATCCTGGCCAGAGTCGGCGCGGGAGACAGTCAGCTGAAGGGCGTCAGCACTTTCATGGCGGAGATGCTGGAGACTGCCACGATCCTGAAGGTGAGTCTCCCTGTAGTAGTGACTGAATCTGATCATGACTGATCTTAGTCCGTCTACAGACTGCTACTAAGGACTCTCTGATCATCATCGACGAGTTGGGGCGCGGCACCTCGACCTACGACGGTTTCGGGTTGGCATGGGCGATCTCAGAGTGAGTTGCAGTACATTTCCTTGAACTGAGCTTATGTGCTGACTCCAGACCTGCAGGTGGATCACGACGAAGATTCGCTGCAAGACTTTATTCGCTACTCACTTCCACGAGCTCACCAATCTGGCCGCGCAACAATCGCACGTGAAGAACTTGCATGTGGTCGCGCACGTCAGCGAACGCAAGGTTGGAGACGTCACAGAGCGGGACATTGACCTGCTCTACCGTGTGGAGCCGGGCATCAGCGACCAGAGTTACGGTATACATGTGGCCGAGCTGGCGCACTTCCCGCCCTCTGTCATCAAACTGGCGAAGCGCAAAGCCGAGGAGCTGGAGAACTTTGGTAAGTTGGCAGTTATTCGCGATCCCTCCGCATGTGGGCTCTGTTGCTGAGACGATGTTGGCGTCTTTTACCAGACGACGAAGCTGCCATGCTCGACATGGACGAGGATCTGAAGAAGGAGGGCACGGAGCTAATCCAAGAGTTCCAGAGAACCCTTGCCGCTCGATTGGCTGCGGTGGAGGCCCCTGTGGAAGAAGCGATGGACAGCGAGGACGCAGAAGCTCCAGCTTTGAAACGGCGGAAGACGGCTTCGGATCCCCAGGCTGAGCTGAGAGAGCTCAGACGGACGGTGGACGAGTTCCGCGAGAGGATGGAGGCCCAGCCTTGGACGGCCAAGATTCTGAGCACTGCTTTCTGACCTTGTACAGTAGTACTGTAGACGAGCGATTCGTTCGCGATCTGCAATATGTAATCTCAGCAACTCGCTGAGATGGTCTGTGCGTCCATATTTTATCCGGTGTGCGGCACAACTTTGGTCCAAAATTAGGCGGTGAAGCTTCTTAAAGTGATCTGCGCCGTCTGAGATGAAGTCGGAAGAAGGCATGCGATCTGCAACAGAAGCTTGTTGCACTGTAACAAGGGAGACGTCCATCAGCTGCCCCTGAGTCGCTGCCACACTCACAGTACAGCAGCAAAGTCCCTGCCGTCTTGCGCTGAGAACAATCGACGTGCAAGATGTCTGCCGACCGACTGGACCCTAGCTCGGCGAAAGGAGCCTCTTCCACCCGCAGAGGCTCGGCCAGCGGCACCAACACCAACAACAACGACACGAGCAGTGGGAACCGCAAGAAGCCGTCCGCCCACGAGCTCCGCTCCGCCTATCGTGACAACCCCGATCATGACCCCGAGCACCACGGCGCGACCACTTCGGCCACGGACCGGAGCTCTCAGTTTGACCCCTTGGGCTCCGGCGTGTCGACCCGGCTGCTCCCTCGCACCGATGTGAGCCCCAAGACGATCAGTGCGCTCATCAGACGGGTGCGCGCGCTCATTGTCCAGCTCATCCCGGCTGAGATCGAGCCTGAGACGATCACGGGCACCGAGGGCATCTTGACTCCTGCCGTCATTCGCACTTTTGACTTGGCTGGAGTGAGTTATGCAGATTGAAGTCAGGGCCCAGTTTTCTGTCACACGTGTTGTTGCTGACAAGTCCTTCTCCTAATCTTCTTCTTCTTTCATCTACAGGGTGACTTTGCCGATGCTGTTCCTTTCTGTCTCATTGAGAGCTATCACGAGTTCAAGAAGGTGGGCACATTCGTCGCCCTACCCTCTCGCATTCATGAATGCGCATACTAATCAGCAGAGCCTGCACCATCTCCTGACCCAGGACGCTGATCGCATCGACTACGACCTGAACCAGCTGCGAGCGACAGCATGCGAGATTGCAGCCCGTCGCCTGGTCGCCCACTTCGAAAGTAGCGCCGAAGCCGACTACTTTGCAAAGCATCCCAACATTCGCGGACGCTACGAGGGAAGCCACGTCTCCCTCTCCAAGCGCTTCCGCAGGGCGCTTCCCAGCGGCAAGATTCTTCGTCCCAAATCGGCGCTCGAGTCGGCTGTCGAGGGCAACTGTATGGAGTTCTTGACCTGTCCTGAAGCCCAACGGACCGTCAATGCCATTGTGAGTTGTCCGATTACAAGTCTAGTGACAATTGATGCAGTTTCTATTGGAGGCTCTGATGGTATCTCATTGCAAACCGCTTGGTCTCGGTAGTGGCGCGGCATGATCGTGCAGGCATACGCCGACGATAACTCGGGCGACATCTTCCTGGTCCGTTACTCTCGCCGCTACTCGACCAAGTTTATCAGGCACTTTAGTCCCTCCCGTCTCTCGGTCCCGCTCTATCAGTATATTCTCTCGGTCACGACCTGGCTCGGCTTTGTGGCAGTCTACTCGGTTGCGACATGGAAATACTCGGAAAAAATCAAACTTGCGGAAATTGTCATGTATGGAATGGCTTTGGGTTACCTTCTCGACGATGTCATGCGCTGGGTCAAGATCAGGGTGAGTCGGAATTCTCCCCTTCGGTCTTGGAGATGCTTTTCAGGGTGCTCACCTACAGCCGTGATGATCACCTTGCTCTGCAGGGGTTCGGCCAGATCTCCGTCTGGCTCGGCCTGGATATATGCACAGACGCCTTCCTGACCGCTTCGTTCTTGCTCCGGTGCTGGGCGCTCTCGGAGACGAGTGTCGACCAAAAGATCGAGTATCACAAGCTGAGCTTCCGCGTCTTGGTTTCAGCGGCGCCGTTCATCTGGATGCAGGTGCTGAGGATAGGTGAGTCTTGCCCCGGCCCGGTTCCTGCTGGTTTGCTTTTGGCGTGCATGACTTGACGCGGTTTTGCTTTCGGAACAGGCGACTGCACTCGCTTCTTTGGTGTGATCCAGGTCATTGTCATTCGGATGTGAGCGACTCAAGACATAAACTTAAGCTTTTAAAGACGACCATTTCTTACCTTGCTCTGCACCCTCAGGTTGGCGGAGTCTGCCGCCTTCTTCATCCTGCTTATCGTAGTCGGATTTGGAGCTGCACAAGCCCTGTGGGGTCTGAACGGTAGGTTCAGCTCACGAGAGTGACATTGCGGCAGTGCGGCCAGTTTGCTGATCCTCTGATTTCCACTTGTGCAGCCGTCGACGACCATCCAATTCAGGACGCAGGACCGCGGCTTGTCGAACTCGTCCTCCAAGGTGTTCTGTGAGTGATGTTCTGCTTCATTGATCAACAGCAAAAGTGATCAACTCACAAGAAGCTCCTCCCTCCTCTCTCCTGCTCATTCCTCACAGCGGAGCAATGAGCTTTGGAACGATCAGCAATGGCTTCAGCGGCGGCTTCGGCAAAGTAATTTGTTATGTGTACTACTTCATCCTGATCCTCATCCTCCGTTCGATCCTCGTCGCCCTGTTCGGAACGGCCTTTGCCTCGGTCCAAAAGGATGCAAATGACATTTATATGACCTTCTTTGCCGCCCGGGTGGTGGAGAGTATCGGCGTTCCTGATCGACACGTCTTTGTGGCGCCTTTCAACCTCATCGAGATCTTCGTGGCTGGGCCGATTGGACTTTTCCTGCCTCGCAAGACGTACCACAGGGTGGTGGATGTAAGTCATCGAATGAACCTACTCGTTGTTTGATTGACTGAGAAGTGCTGACTGTGTGAGCTTCTTCTACACAGACGATGCAATGCTTCATCTTCTTCGTACCGCTGGTGACCATTGCATGGTACGAGCGGCACATCGACAAGCGAGCTGCTCGGAGTCAGCGCAAGGTGATGAACGAGCCCATCGCAGGCGAGGACCGTGAGCACGCTATCCAGGCCGGAGAGCAGGGAAGTGTGGAAGACCCTGCGGTGCCAGAAGACGCCGTCTCGCCAGAACTTCAGATCAGCCGAGTGCCATTCGCCGAGCTGATCAAGACGTTTCCTGCGGCCACTCAGACGGAACTCAAGCAGCACGAAGTTGTGCTGAATAGCGTGTTGAGCATGAACGAGACGGTCTCTACCATGTTGGCCGAGCTCAAGTCGCTGCGGGAGGAGGTCAAGACTTTGAAGCAGGGCAAAAAGTATCAGCGCAAGACGGCCATGCCTGGATCTGTTCTGTATAGTGGCCCATCGTCGTGATCGGCGTGGGCACCTTGATCATCGACTTCTGCTTTCTGACGATCATCATTTGCCAATAACATCCTCTTTCCTTTCGACCCTGTGCACCATTTGGAAATTATTGAATGCCGAGTCATTTATTATCAGCGGCTGGGTCACGTGACCAGTATGCCCTGCACCTTTTCCTTATCGGCCAAGCGTCATGATT
>LAXH01000129.1:17084-44436 GCA_001006505.1 Tilletia horrida | reverse complement strand
AAAAAAAAAAAAACAGAGTGGAGAAACAGCCATTCCACTACTTGTACGCCTTCTTCGCCTTGTCGATGTGCTGCCTGAGCTTTCTCGACTTGTCCTTGAGCGACGCCTTCTTCTTCGACCGGACGCCCCAACTGTGGGCCACCATGCTGTGCAGGAACAAAACAAACAGCCCAAAGAAAACATCAGCTCGTCTGCAATCGCAAGATGGTCGGGGCAAAAAAGATCAAACTCACGCAAAATTCTTGCCCTTCCTCTTCTCCAAATTGGTCGAACTCGCTCCCTTCTCCTTCTTCTTCTGCCCCTTCTTGCTCCCAAACTTTTCCCGGCCTTCCCGCCCCTGCGCAATCGAGGCCAGACGCTCCTCATAGTCCGCCTTGACCCTCTTCTGCGGGCCCAAGATGTCGCTCTCGGACAGGACTGCCGCGGATGAGCCGGCGACGGCGGACGCGGAGCCGTCACCAAACGCACCACCACCGCTGTTGGCAGACGAGCCGCCCCGTCGGTGGGCTTTGGCGGCTGCTTGGAGCTCCTTGACCTGTCTCCGCGCCGCCGCGCCCGAGAGACCGCCCGTCTTCGCAGCCTCCTCTGCAGCCGCCAATCGCAGCTCGGCCAGTTTTGCAAAGTCGGCAGGCGTGAGGATCTGGAGTTTGGAGAAGAAGCAAGATTTTTTAATGACCCAGAGAATTCAGGAGGAGGAAAAAAGCAAAGGCAGCCTCGACTCACCCTCGTAGTTGCCAGCTTGGAGAACGCATCCATCGAGTCCGCAGCCGGGGTGGCCGACTTGGTCAACACCTCCCCGTTGACCGCGGCCTCGACCTCATCTTCTTCCTCCGCCTCATCACTGTCTTCCTCATCGGTGCTGACCTGAGCACCCGTCTCGGTACTGTTGGCACGGCTCAGCTTTCGCCTCTTCCGCGCGCGCTCCTCTCTTCTCCGCTCGCGCCGCTCTTGTGCCCGTTCTTTTGCGGACGGTTCGGATGTGCCATCCTCTCCCTCCGCCTTCTTGGACGCCTTGGCCGCCCGTCTCCGTTCGCGGTCCTCGTCGTCGTCAGAGTCATCACCGAGGTCCGAGTCGCTGAATTGGAGGACATCATCCTCGTCTCCAGAGCTGACATCGATCCAACCTCCGCTCTCCGAATCACTATCGCCCAACGATTCCAATTCAAACCCTTCCCAGCCAGCCTCCTCTCCCTCCTCCTCCTCATCGTCATCTTCGTCCCCATCTTCGCGACGTTGCTGCTGCTGCTCTTCCAGATGCTTCTCCAGCAGCTCAATACCTTGGATACCGTGCACAGTCTCCGGGTCGTCTGCGCCAAATCCAAATTTGCGGCCTCCTGCGCCCGTACCCTCACCACCCATCGCCATCGCCCCGCTCTTGCCACGCTCGCGTCGCTTGAGGAGCGCAGGGTTGACTTCGCGGTAGAGCTGCATCAAACCTCGAGACGCAGCAGCCACGCCCTTGTCCTTCGACTTCCTGTACGACACCAGATCCGCCAACAGTGTCGGACCATGGGTAAGCGTGTGCGACACCGAGGCGGCGGACGAGTTTGCATTCATGCTCGCTGCATCGGTGCCCGCCGCGGCTGCCGCTGCCGCCGCCTTGGCCTTGTTCGACGTCGCGACAGAGGGCCCCGTCGGGATGTCGATCCGGTTCCCGTCCGCATCGACATTGTCGAGGTCGTCCCCGCGTAGCTCTTCGTCGTCGTCGGCGGCGGCATTGGGATCATCGTGCTCCTCCATGACGCTGGGCTGGCGTCTGCAGATCTCGCGGATCGAGTTGAGACCGGCGGCGTTGACCTGGGCGCTCACACCCGGGTGGACAAAGTTGTCGGCTAACTTGCGGACCAAGGAGAGAAGCACTGCTGGCGGCGTTTGTGAGTGCACAGATTGGGCTAGAGAAACCAGGATCAGGGTGATGAATTGTTGGTGAGGGTTCAGGTACCTGTGAAACAAGTCGAAAACGAAGAGCATCGGTCAGGAAATCCACACATTTCATCCGAAATTCGGGCCGAGCAGACACTCACTTGACAATGTACCCGTAGAATCCGAGAATGCACAGCTTGTGCGCACTCATGACGCGACTCAGCAGCTGCATGATGCGGACCTTCATCTCAATGGGATGATGTCCACTGTTCGTGCCTCTGCCTCCCCGATCGCCCTTGACGAGCTCCTTGAACAGCCGCTCGCCAAAGGACTGCGGGTCATGCAACAAATGGAGAGCCGCCAGATTGCCCGTCTCTGCCAGACTGCCGCCCCCGCGCTCCTCCTTCTCGGCCTCCTTGGTTCTTGCTTTGCGCTTGGCAGCCGCCGAGGCCAATTTGACCTTGCGATCATTTGCACGCGTCTTCTTGTTCACCTTGCGCTTGTGCAGCAGTGCAGATACGTTGGAAGCGCGGTGGCCCGCGAGGATGGCGTCCGTCTCGCTCTCGTCGGACTCGGCGTCCGAATCTGCGTTGCCGTTTCCGCCTGATTCGGACGAATGGAGGTCGCCGAGGAAGAAGCGAATGGCAGAGGATTGGACCTTGGGGTGATGGTGGAAGCAGGCGAGCGCGAGGAGGGACACCGTCTTGGCGTCGTTCCAGATATTCTTCCTCCAGAGCTGAGCGGCGAGTCGGACTGCCCAGAGCGCTTCGCTCTTCGTCTTGGGTTGGGCCCTGGGACCTTTTTGGATGGTGGCGGGGGACTGGTCGTCGACAATGGTGAAGAGAATGCCTTGAACGAGGTTGTTAAGTCTGTGGTTCTTCGAGTTGGCATTGGCCGTCTTGATGTCCTGCAAGATGGTGGACTGGATACTTGCCCGCAGCTCGGAGGAGGTGGTCAGGGTCAGGAGAGGAAAGAGGGTACGGAGCAAAGTCTCGGAGGAGATGGCGTTCCTGTTGCGAAGAAGGATGATCGAGCGTAGTAGGGCCCTCCTGATGTCGTGTGGGAGCGCTGCATGGTGGACGAGAATCAGATCGGAGATGGTTTGGGGCAGGGAGGCAGTGTGTTTGGGGAAAGAGGGAGAGAGCTGGGTGACGAAAGAGA
Organism: Tilletia horrida; assembly: GCA_001006505.1. NCBI lineage: Eukaryota > Fungi > Basidiomycota > Exobasidiomycetes > Tilletiales > Tilletiaceae > Tilletia > Tilletia horrida. Next base: position 41,412 of record LAXH01000129.1, on the reverse strand, counting down.
GGAGTGCGGTGAATTTGTGTTGGTCTTCGGTGGAGAGGGGGCAGGGCACCTTGCCCGAAGTTGCCTCTGACGAGGTGGCCGCGACGGTGGTGGGTGCCGAAGTGAGGACGGTGACGAGGGCATTGAAGTGGTTCCACTGAGCTCGGAAGTCGTCGACGTACGAGTTTGGCTCTCGCTTGACGAGGTTCTGGAGTGCGGGCAAGTTCTGGGTAAGGAGCAGACCTCGAGGCTGGGCTGTCCTGAGTCCGGCCATGGTCGTTGCAGCCGGTGGTTTCTGGACAGATCGGCTCTTGCCCATTGGCTTTGGATTTGGGGGCTTGGGGTACTTGGGCCCATCTGACTTGGAGCCCGAGCCCGAGCCCGAAGTGCCCTGCTTTGGTGTTCTTGCCCCCTTGCTGATGCTCATCTCGCCCCTCTGTCGATCGATGTCTCTGGCAAGGGAAGAGCAAAAAAGGTTCCAAGTTCCGACTTTCCTGCTGAGGATTTGGAGAACTCCAGAGTCAAAAAATTTTCATGGAAAGATAAGCGATAAGGATTCTTATCATTCCGTTGAAATTTTCAGCATTCAACTTCCTTTGAAAGCCCTTCTTCCCCTTGGTACGAGCACGAGTACTCGCAGGATTGGAGGACAGCGCACACTCGTGCTGATACGATACTACGGACAGGCTTCAAGATGGACGACGGGATCCTGCTCAACTTTGCACCAGCACCACAGAGATCCAACAAGGCATCAGGCGCAAAGGCAAAAGGAAGACAGCAGCAGAACAGGAAACGGCCTCCACCTGCTGCCGCTCCAGCTTCAGCCTCGCCAACCATCAACAAGAAGCCAAGGCTGTCCACCTCGACCCCGGCTCAACCTCAACAGCAACAGAAGAGCACTCCTCAGTCTGCTGCACAGTCTCCTCAGCAGCCAATAGCTCCCCCACCAGCTCCAAAAGTCAAACTAACAACACAGTCGCAGAAATCACAGCCACAACAGTCAGGTCCCAAGACGTTCATCTCCTCCCTCTTCCCCAGGACCATCACCGAGTCTGCAAAACCCATCTCCACAGATGAAAACGGATCAAGCACAAAGGCAGACATTGCACCTACAAATGCGCCCTCACTCACGGGACCCACCACCTTCAAGTCTCTCCAGCTCCATCCCTTCCTCGTCAGCCATCTCACCACTCGTATGGAGATCCAGAGACCGACAGCGATCCAAAGAAGAGCCCTCCCAGCACTCTTACAAGCCGCCAACACACAGCACTCACTCTATCCCTCACCAATCACGACCAAACAGCATGACTTTATGATCCACTCCCAGACCGGCTCAGGCAAGACGCTCACCTACCTCCTTCCCATCGTTCACCATCTCCTCCCACTCTCCCAAGAATCTTTTATCAATCGCTCCATCGGCACCATGGGCATCATCCTCGCACCAACAAGAGAGCTTGCTCGGCAGATCTACGATGTTCTGGAACGAGTCCTCAGCATGAGCCTGCGTCCAGAGGAGTCCGACGGGGCCAATGAGGAACAAGAAGCCTCATCCAAGCACTACTCTCGGTGGTTGGTTCCCTGCCTGCTCACCGGTGGGGCCACCCGCACACACGAGAAGTCAAGATTGAGAAAAGGCTGCCCTCTCATCGTGTCCACACCTGGACGCCTTCTCGACCATCTGCAGAACACTTCGACCCTCGATGTTGGAAAGCTGCAGTGGCTCGTACTGGACGAAGCAGATCGTCTCATGGACCTCGGTTTCGAGGAGACTCTACAGGAGATTGTCAAGCTTTTGGACGTCAAGCGCAAAGTGGCCATCAGCAAGGCGCGACTGGGTATCGCCGAGAACCAGGACGCTGAGCAAGCGGATTCCGCCGAGGGCGAAAGCGACAGCGATGATGAAGATTGGGACAAGAAGCTTCAACGAGAGGAGGCAAAAATGGGCATCAAGACGGCGAGACCAAAGGTTGCTGCCATTCGCAAGTCCACGACGGCACAATCGCAGCTCATCCCCGAGTCAGAACTGGCCGACTCGCTTGGTATCCAGTGGTGGAAAGTGCCGCGGAGAACCGTGCTGTGCTCAGCTACACTGGACGAGAGTGTCCAAAAACTAGCGGGCGCGACATTGCGAGAACCGCTCGTGCTCAAGCCCACCATCGAAGACGAAAAGGCAGTCCAAGAAGCTGCAGAGCTCGATGCCAAGACCCAGTCGACAGCTCCGGAATCATCTACTTCTGGTCTGAAAGACAAGTCTGATGCTTCTGCCAAGAACAACACCTCGGCCAAATTCATGGCACCTGCTCAGCTGGCCCAACACTTTGTCGTTGTACCACCCAAGCTGCGTCTGGTCACGCTTCTGGCACTCCTGCGAGCCGGGATCCTGTCGTCTGCCTCTTCTGGCCGAGGTGAGAACCGGGTCATTGTCTTCTTGAGCTGTACAGACAGTGTCGACTTCCACTGGCGCGCGCTCGGAGGTATCAAGATGGACGGACAAAGCGGAACGAGGGACGAGGACGATCATGATGATGAAGCAGAAGAGGAGGGAGACAGCGATGATCAGGATGGCGAGAACAAAACCAGCAGAGTAAAAGCAAACGCTAAGGGACAGGCCAAGTCGATTACCTCTCAAGTAACACGACAGTCTGAATTGCTACCGGATGTGCCCATCTTCCGCCTGCACGGGTCAATGACCCAGGCGGAGCGTGTCGCATCACTACGCGCGTTCACTGGAAAACTGTCACAGAAGGACAAATCTCAGAAGAACGGAAAGAACAGCACTCCTGCCTCGACTGCAGCCGTACTGCTCTGCACCTCGGTCGCGGCCCGTGGTCTCGATCTGCCATCTGTTCGAACAGTCATCCAGCTCGACGCTCCGACCGAGGGAGGCGTCGAGGAGTATGTCCATCGCATCGGTCGAACGGCTCGCGTCGGCAAGAGCGGAGAGAGTTGGTTGATCTTGCTGGAGAGCGAGCGGAGCTGGGTGCAAGTTTTGGAATCTGGCATCGCTGTCGAGGTTCGTCGAGGTCGAGATGGAGCTGCCAGTGAGAACAGAAGCAAGCAGGTCGAGATTGCAGAGGAGCGGGTCGAGGCTGTGCTTGCGAAGGGATTTGGAGGACAGGCGAGAGAGTTCGAGTACGAGGCTCGTGCCACGGACGTACAGCTTGCCTTTGAGAGATGGGTGCTGAGCGGTGAAGAGGTACGTCTTTTGTCAAAGACGCAACATCCGCGCGCTGGTACTTGCAATTTGACTGACTTTCGGTGGCCCCCTTCACTCCTCATCCTTCTCCTTTTTCATTCACAGCCGGCAACACTCGCCCGGAAAGCATTCTTGTCTCACATTCGTGCCTATGCGACACATCCTGCCAGCGAGAAACACATCTTCCACACCAAATTTCTCCATCTGGGCCATCTCGCCAAAGCTTTTGCGCTGCGCGAGGCACCGGGCGCAATCACGAAGCTGGCCCACACGCCCAGCAAGAAAATTGTCCTGGGAGCGGCCAAGGGCGCCTCGACTGGACGAAGCAAAGGAGTGCATGATAAAGGCTCGAAGGGCTCCAGCAGAGACGCTAAGAAGGCGACATCTTCATCTTCCTCTGCGCGTCCGATCAGGCCTCTGCCTGGCGCCAAGGGTGCGGCTTCAAACGCGAAATCTGGCAACAGTAATTTGAACGTGCCCAGCGTCGGGGACGCGGAGGCAAGGATGTATGCCAAGGTGCGGGCCATGGGCAAGACGAGCAAAAAGGGAGGCACGCTTGGAGCATATGGAGCCGACGAATTTCAGATCGGATGAGGGCCTTCGTCCCATCATAACGCAGTGTAATCTCGTTTCATTGCCAATTGTATGATCGTGCATCGAGATTTCTGACAAGACGAGCTTGAGACTGGACATCTGTGTTCCAGACTAGTACAGACTACGGTCGCGCATGTAGGCCAGCTCTTGGAGAAGCTTTTCGGCCTGGTCGGTGTACTCCGTCTTTGCGCTTATCACTTTTCTCAGATACTCGTCCGCAAGTGCCAGGTCTCCCTCCAGCCCTGCAGAGACCCACGCTTGCTCCGCCGCGGCTGCCGAATCTGGATGCAATGTTGAACCGCTACTTCTCCCGGCCCCTGCGGATGCAGTACCAATTGCGCCACCGTTCCTGCCATCCGGCACGGTGTCGCGCACAGCTCGACGCGCAGCAGGCGACTTCAACGGCGCAATCTCGCCCATCTCCCATTTGGCCGCAACGATGTACGACTGGACGAACCGAGCCAACGGAAGTGCGTCCGGTCGAGTCAGCGTCTGGTCTACGACGTGGACCATGCGCCGGTGCCAACAGGCAGCCGCAACGTGTTCCCCAATTCGTTCGTACAGATCAATGATCCTCTGGATGGCCTGGACCTGCTCATCTTGGGTGGTTTGGCAGGTGAGATGTCTTTTGAAGCAGGATACGGCCTCTTGTGTTTGCTCGAGCCTGTCGTAGCACTCTCCTAGGGACGCCCACATGCGTGAATCATATGGTCTGGTGCGCAGGTTGCGTCAGAGGATGTCAGTCACGGCACCTGATCCTGTCCTACCTGGAGAGGGAATCTGAGCTCACCTGATGGAGGCACACTTCTGAAAGTAATGCGCTGCGTAGGACCAAGCCCCGTTCAACTCATAGACACAACCCAGGCCGTGCCATGCTCGGTGGTCATTTGGAGAGATGTCTGCAGCCGTCGGAACATAGAATATTCGTCAGTGCTCTGCCGTGCGTGATTTCAAAGTGTGGCAGCTTGATGGACGCAATGTGCCTCTCGCTCGCTATGGAATGGACTCACCGATGGCCCGACGATACATCTCCGCAGCTGCATGGCTGTTCTTCAGCTCCAGGTACTCATGACCAAGCAGGATCCAGGCTGGAAGACAACCCATGTCGAGACGCAAAGCACGCTTGAACGCCTCGATCGCTCGATGATGATCGCCTCTCTGATTGTAGTAGTTGCCTGATCGGATACGGGAAAGCAGATCAATAAAATGTCCTTTCTCTACATTGCAGAGAAGTAAAACGACTTACCTATCAAACAGCAAACCTCGGGATGATCATTTCCAATCTCGGCAAATTGATCGGACAGCGCCGCCAACTTGTCGTACCGGTCGAGCACGAACAATGTGTGGGCATAGTCTGCAAGCCCGTCCATTCGGAATGGGTCAATCTCGAAAACACGTTCAAATATCCTTTCCGAGTCTTCCAGTTCTGCAGACGATAAAGCAAAGGATGATGAAGGGGAGAAAGGGTGAAAAGAGGCCAGAACAATCAACCGCGAGACTTGCCCCACTTACGCTGCATGATGGTGTAGTTCTGTGCTTTCGCCATGAGCAGGTAGGCGGAGTCCGGAAATATGGTCAGGAGACGATCAATACGCTCTAGATTGGTTGTCGACGTCTGGGGGCTGTTCCTTGAGTGATGTTCGATGAAGAATGTAGACATGAACGTTTCAGGCAGGAGATCGAGAATGTGCTCCAGCTGGGTTGTGAAAACTTTCAGCCCATCTATACTCGTGAGAAACTTGGCCCAGATGTAGCTTACCTCGTCATTTTCCACTGTATTCGCAAGCTCTTGCCATGCACTCCAGTTGTAAGGGAAGGCTTGAACGCTCTTTAAAAAGGCGTCCATGGCCTCGATGCGACGATTTAACCTTCGGAAAAGGAGGCCCTTCCTGCCAAAGAGCTTAGTATCAGCATTTCATCCTTCGCCAAGCTGAGAGCGCTTTTAACTCACAGATATAGTAGGAAAGCATCGTCGACGTCGATGAGCTCCTCTAAGATTGTGATTCGCGATTCTGTAATAGTCCCAATATCTGCCCTAGAGCTTCGTGTCTCTGATGAGACACGAAGTAGTCAGCACACGAAAACGAAGTAAAAGATGACAGAGCCTTTGACTCACTAGCCATCAACAGATTCTGCTCGTTCGCTTGTCGTTCCGCGGTCTGTTCAGGCCGGTATGCAGATAGATCAGCTCGGAAATTCTCCGAAGGCCATGGCATGATCTTGCTCACCAAGTAGTCTGCGTACAATCTTAGGAACTGGGATTTTCGAGACTGCGTGCTCTTGCCCAGCAGCGCTGAGCATCGCTCGTACTGCCGGTCATCGAAGTAGGCCTTGGCGAGTGCGTAGTGAGGATCAACGAGCTCGGCGCTCTGGAAAGAGGAAGGTAACGGAGACCCTGTCTGGGAGCTGTTGGCTGAGAAAGCAGCAAAGCGGACGTGCAGAGAGCTCGTCTGACCCAGGGTGGACGGGTCTGCCAGCGAATCGTCGGCATCGATGACCATGTTTGATGCCGTATGGCTCACGGACAGTGGAGAGGGTGGAGGTCTGTGACTGAGGCCCAGGCGACCTATTGAAGAATGGGCCTCTCTTGCGGCCGCGGCGGCGCCATTACCATTGCCATTGCCGCTCGCAGTTGCGACAGCTAGTCCGGTGGCAGGTGTCGAATGACCTGGCCTGCTGAGGTCGATCGGGCGTCGCGCTGGAGTTGAGGTCAGAGTGGGTGCTGAACGGGTCCCGAGCAGGGCCGAGTTCTGGACCGAATCTTGTACAGCTTGGCCTGCACAGATGGCGAGTTCGAGGGCCCTAGATGCGCACGAAGGCAGGAGAGGAAGACACGTAGGTGAGCAAGGCGAAGGCTGCGTAAAGAATGACGGGAAGGCGGCAAGAGGAGCTAAGGGCACTGACCAACACGAGGAGGAGGAAAGTCCGCGCTCACTGAGCTCCGCAGCTGCGCTCTGCAGTGCCCGCTGCGCCTCTGCCGCAGCGCTATCGGGATACTCAGCCCGTGGATTCAGTCGCTGCAGCATCGCGATGGTTGCCCGTCAGGTCATCCAGTATCCTGTGCGACTAGGCGTGCCGATGCAGTGGTGGACGTCGGAAGACAGGTCGCCGACCTTGAGCGGAACAGCATAAAAGCTGGGCATGGTCGCGTGCAACTGACCAGGTAACAACCAAATCTCATCCTCGCCTCTACACTCATCCTCTCTGCACACACACGAGGACGAGTACCAGACTGTTCACTGTCCATAATGCGAGTCGTTTTCATTGGAGCCACAGCCGGTTGCGGTCTGCACGCCTTCGTGAAGCTGCTCAACGCGACTGACGCCAAGCACGAAGCGATTCTCCTATCTCGCAGACCAGAAGAGTACAAAGAGCTTTTGACATCTCAGCACGGATTATCTGAATCTGTCTTCGACAAGCAGGTCTGGGTCGTCAAGGGCGATGCAACCAAACTGGACGACGTGCGCAACCTGTTCCACATTGCAAAGACCGCCGGTGCCGACGGTACCAGCACTGCCGAACCCCAAGTTCATGCGATTGTTACTTCTGTCGGCGGGAAGCCCAAGTTCGGGATCAACCCTTTGATCCAACTTATACCTCCCAACATCTGTGAGACCGCCGCGAAGACGCTTCTTGAGGCCATCGAGCTCGACTTCCCCGCCTCCCTCGGACCGGACGTTCAGCCGCGGGTCATCGCAATCACATCCAATGGCATGGGCAAAAGCGGACATGCAAGTCTCCCCCTAGCACTCAAGCCCATGTACAGCTGGATGCTGAAGGAGCCTCACGCCGACAAGGAGGAGATGGAGAAAGCCCTGCACCGCGCCGCCAAATTGCAACATCCAGACTTCAACCCCACTCTTGGCGATGAGCCTTTGAAGCTGCATCGTCTTACCATCCTTCGCCCTTCCCTCTTGACGGATGGACCAAGTTCGGACAAGGAGGTCCGCGCTGCACCGACACTGAAGGGTGCCTACTTCATCAGTCGTGCCGACGTCGGCCGCGAGCTCTGCAACAGCGCCCTCCTGGGCGGAAAGTGGATCTCTGAGGGCGTTACGTTGTCCTACTGATATTCACCGTCTTGATACCTCCATGGCGCACCACGAGGACACCTACTCATGTCTGATACCCCTGTCTCTCGCCTCGGCCCCTGAAATGCGGGACGTTTGTAGTTACCTTGTACAAAAACATCACCTTGTGCTCGCTGTAGCCCAGCGCCAGCGTGAATTCAGGATTATTGACAGAAGATCAACACTGAGCTTAATTGAGTCGCGTCGCGTGAAGCGCGGTTTGCACGCGTATTTTGCCAGAGAAAAGTTGAGAAAAGTGTTGGTCTCTGAATCTGAAATCGGACTTCCACCAGCTGCTCTTCTTCACACATCAACACTTCTCACCGAGGCATGCCAAAGCTTTGCCATGTCCGACTCGCCGACGCCTTTGAAGCGGCCGTTCAGGACCCCAATAGCTCGAGCGACACATGCAGAATCTGTTCTAGCGTCCAAACGGCCCAAGCTTGGGTCCAAAGCTCACGACGAGGAAAGCGAAGATGAGCTGCCTGTGCAAGTCAGGGCTCGATCGGCGAAGGGCAAGCAGCGGGCCCAGCTCATCGATGATGATGATGACGATGGCGGCCTCTTCAATTCAGATGACGACGACGATGTCGACCCATTTGAGCGAGAATATGACGCCCTCTTCGCCGATTTGGACAACGGCCGAGATTGTGTCAGGACAGAAGCGCGGAACCCGACAGCTACTGCCTCTCAAATCAAGCTCGGCCCCAAGAATACCGCGGCTCGTAGCGCTGCGTCACCTTTCATCAGCTCCGAGCATTCAAGGGGCCAGAGCGCTGCTCTTGCTAAGAAACCTTCCGGCTTACGGCTTGGGCTAGCGGGGTTGGGTAAGCCAAGGAGTCCTGCCCGGATCGATGTTGCGGTCATGCCTAGAAAGTCAAGCGAGCTTGAGGACGGTCCTTTCTACATCTGTCAATGGCGAAAGCCGCAAGCCAGGAAGCACAAGACTTGGGACGGGGACGCCGTCCTCATCATACACAAAGATGGGAATACATGCACTCTGCGCTGCATGGACACAGGTCGAGAGTGAGTATCGCGTCGGAAAGGCACACAGCTGTGCATTGGTGTGCTGAAATGGGCTGGCCACATTGTCTTTTGCCCAGTCTGGCATCTCGAACAAGATACTGCTATAGCTCTGGGGTCGGCTCTGGAGATCAGCTCGCCATAGCCGGCAATGAAGTTGAGGTGGGTATTGTGAAAAGCTTCTGCTTCAGCAAAGAGCTGACAACATCCTCGCCGTACGCAGATTGATCGGGAAATTTCCTTATCTGTCTTCCTGAGGGGCCCTCCCTATGACACGAACGAACCAAGATCCGAAGCCGCAAGCCATCGCTCGCCGCTGGTGCCAACCTCTGCAAAACCTTTCTCGGCGCCGAAGATGCTGCCAAAACCAAAGCCAAAGCCAATATACCCTCCAACATCTAGCAAACCACCGGTAGCGAGGGAAGACCCCAGCTTCTCCGACCACGGCGATGATTACGACCTCGCGGAAGTGCACGGAGAACCCTCACCAAGGGACCCAGTGCATGTGGCCAAAAAGCCCAGATTGAGCAAGGAGATGAGACGCAGTCCCACAAAAGGGACAAGCGCCCTGGTACCGTTATCTGCAGAGACGATGGGATTAGCTGCTCCAGCAAAAACCTTCTACTCGACTCCGACAAACTCTGAGAGATCGCAGTCACCTGGCATACGGCCCAGCGGCCTGATGAATCCTGGCCTTGGGAAAGAGCCGATTTCGAGGTGAGCGCATGACTGCACTTGCGAACTTCTTTTCCATGGCAGACTCTTGGACGCTGATCTATCCCTTGGCCTCAGATTTGATGCTTCTGCTCCAGATGCGTTGGTAATGCCTAGACCTAGTGCGGAGCATCAGAAACTGTTCAACAAGAAGTGAGTGAAGAACATTCATGGCGTTTTGTAGAGCCTTATAGGCTGATAGTCCTCCCTCAGAAATCTGCCTGTCGTCGACGTGGTCATAGATCCGATCTTGGCGAAGCAACTTCGGCCGCATCAAAGAGAAGGTGTCAAATTCTTGTACGAATGCATGATGGGCATGCGAGGGGAAGGAAATGCGACAGGCGCGATTCTTGCTGATGAGATGGGTCTCGGAAAGTGAGTGACGTCTCTGAATGATGCTCTCCGTCAGTTTTTCGCTGACACTTTCTGTGACAGAACCCTTCAAACGATCGCATTGATCTCGACCATGCTTCGTAAGCCAGCACTCATCTTTGCAACATCGGAGGTACGACCGCTGATGGTTGATGTTCGCTCCACAGGCCAGAACTGCTACTACACTTCCAACCCACAAACGATTCAAAGGGCCCTCGTCGTTTGCCCACTGACTTTGGTCAAGGTAAAGGGAAAAGATACTACATACTAATGCTAGAGTTATCTGATCGCTGATAGGTATGGATGGCATCTCACAGAATTGGAAGCGCGAATTCCGAAAGTGGACGGGGTCAACAATCAGCGTCATGTGCATTGACGGTGAAAGTAAGGATAACGTCGCCAGATTTGCGTTCTCGAGAACACATCAGGTGCTGGTGATCGGATACGAAAAGGTAAGGCCAGCTCCCTGCTATGACATGTTGATAGCATACTTGCTGACTTTGTTGCTGTTCCGCAGTTGAGAACTTGCATCGACACCCTTGCGCAAGCCCAGCCTCCAATCGGTCTCATCGTTTGCGATGAAGGTGAGCTCACCTTTCAGATTTGAGAATGTCACCAAACCTGACGGATACTTCGCATGCAATGGGTATCCAGGACATCGACTGAAGTCAAAGCAGACTCAGACCACCAAAATGTTCGAGGGACTCGACACCGAAAGACGCATTATTTTGTCTGGAACGCCGATCCAGAACGATCTGCTGGAGTTCTTCGCGATGTTCGACTTCGTCGTGCCCGGTCATTTGGGTCAGCCGAACGTTTTCAAGGCCGTTTTTGCTGATCCAATCACAAAGAGTCGGGTCAAAGGCGCCACGAAGGATGCGGTCGAATTGGGACGTGCCAGAACTGCGGCAGTGAGTCTTCTTTAATGAGTGTCGACCTGTCCGGAAGGTCAGCTGACTGACCTTCTCCACAGTTGACTCAAGTCACGCATCAACATATCCTACGCCGGACTGCAGATATCCTCGACCTTTACCTGCCTCCCAAACTCGAAGTCGTCATCCACGTTTCTCCGACACAACTTCAACTGCAGCTCTACAGAAAGGTCCTCCAATCGCAGATGGTAAAAGACGTCATCCATGGGGATTCTGCGCAACACTTGGCTTTAATCGCCATCCTTCGACGACTCTGCAACACTCCTGAGATGTTGCTCAAAGATCTGGTCGAACAAGAGGGGGAGAGCTCCGTGACGAGAGAGATTCTTGGAGATTCGCTCGACCTCTTCCCGACACCAGGTTTGACCTACGACTATACTCTGAGCGGTGAGTATTTCGTCGACAGCAGCCTTCAAACCCCAACGTTCGAATGATTCTCAAAATTCCCTTCTTCTTCATCATTCCCTTCTTCTTCAGGTAAACTCACTGCACTGATGCGAATCCTGAAACACGTGTACGAGAAGACAGGTGACAAGGTAGTACTGGTCTCTGTGAGTGCCAAAGAAAGCATTCGTAGCTCTGTGAGGAACGTCGACTCAATCAAGCCGGTCATTTGCAGAACTTCACCACAACTCTCGATATCCTGGAGGGAGTGCTTCGCAAGGAGCGCTACAGCTTCTGCCGTCTGGACGGTAAGACCAAGCAGAAGGATCGGATGGACATCGTCAATGACTTGTGAGTGTGCCTGCTGTCCTTTGACCCGCAGCTTGAGCTCATTCGGACAACATGTACTCTGCAGCAATCGCCAGAGTGCATCCAAAAGCTGTAAGTACTCTGAAGTCTATCAGGCATCTGGCCAAAAGCTGACTGAGCGATCATTCACAGTTGCGTTCTTGTTGAGCGCAAAGTCTGGTGGTGTCGGTCTGAACCTCATCGGGGCGAATCGATTGATTCTGTGCGTTGACAAGCATACTCGTTCTCTGCATGCATAAGGCTCGCTCATATGTGCAAACATCTTACCACAGGCTGGACAGTGACTGGAATCCTTCCAGCGACAAACAAGCTATGGCTCGCATCGTGAGTTACTAGGCCGGGACCTCGCGAACGGCACTGTACTGAGCATCGGTCATGTGGTTGCAGCATCGAGACGGTCAAAAAAAGCCGTGTTACATCTACCGTATGCTGACGGCAGGCACGGTGAGAAACCGTAACTACACGCTTGTGATATAGCGCATTAGCTCACTTTGTCCTTTTGCAGATGGATGAGAAAATCTTCCTACGACAGCTCAGCAAAATCGGACTGAGCGATGCATTGATGGTGAGCCACGGAGCACGTACATTCGCAATCGAACCTTCCTTGCTGACCCGATGTGATATGTCCATCAGCAAGAGGGTGGTTCCAAGGCCAGCAGTTCCAAACATGCGTCAGGCTCTGACTCGTTCTCAGTTGAGGATGTGAGTACTGGCAGTCTCATGGCCAGAGCGGATGATACTGAAGACAATACTGCCCTTCAGCTACGAGATATCTTCCGCCTTCATACCGACACACCTTGTCTGTCACACGACCTGTTGGAATGTGGCTGTTCAGGCAACGGGTCTCTTCCACAGTCGGATGACAAAGGAAACGCTGACGAAGAAGAGGACGATCTGACCGGGCGGGGCTTCATGCCAGCTACTCAGCATGTCCTGAATGAGGCTTCAAAGGTATGTGGACGCGGAACTGTCGCTGCCGAAGCAGGCACTGATGATGGAGACTGTGCCTGTGCTGCAGGTTGACTCGTCGCAGCGCCAGCAACTTGCAACGCTGAACGACTGGGCCCACTTTGATTGCCGCGATTCGACCAACCTGGACGACCTGAAGGATGGAATACTGAAGAGCATAGCCCAGCAACAACGTCAAGCGACCCCTTCGCCGCCCAGCAGCCCTCCACAGGCATTCGGGTCGCTCAGCAACGGCAAATCGCAGCTGCTCGCCGCACTTGAGAAGATTTCTCAGCGTGGATCAGCAACGCAGGGCGGCCACTTTGACGTCGAGACGATGGACCCAGGTTCCATCCTTTTCGCCTACGCAAAATCTGTAGCGAAGGTCTCAAAACTTTCCGCGGATGACGCGGATCAGAGCACCGACAGCACCCCTGGTCCGTCCTGACCGGCTGTGCCATCGCTGCACATGGGGACGACTACTAGTCAAAATCCCCAAGAAGGACTGCATTCTCCTCCTTTCACGTCGTCCAGACACGCACAAAAGAATTGATGAAAAGATGGCGCAAGGTGATTTCCATATCGAGAAGCAGTCAAACGAGAAAGAAGATGGGCAAGAGGAAAATGCGCAAATATGCATAAAGAAAGATTGGGGGTGTAGTTGAGATAGACCTAACCCCCCTTTCCCTAATAAGGCGACGGCGTGCAGGCCTGGAGCGAGAGTCGGGGAGAGGGAGGAGAGACAGGCATACGCCTCGTCAACGTAAACCACAAGCAGAGGTGCGGGCCGAGCATCGAAGGCGAAGCAACCGCGAAGAAGCACAAGGGCAAACGATGTTGGAGTGGTAAAAGGATAGGTCCGACCGACCGTGGGCGGGGGGAAAATGCCGAGCAAGAGACATGGATGTCGAGAATAAAGTTTTGGTCAAAGAAACAATTCATGGCACCAAGGAGAGAGAGAATAGCGGGGGGAATCCGAGGGGAAGGGAAGAAGTAGCGAGGGAGGAACGCCCTCGGAGATTTTTGAGGAATTTATTGATAAAAGGAGCGTGTTTTCGGGGACTTGCTGCTGAGTAAGAGGCGTGACCGACCTAAAGAAGGGAGAGGACCTGCTAGTAACCGAGCAAGAGGCGCAAGCAGGAGCAGGATTGTCCCGGGATCCGAAGAAGTTGATGGGTCCAGGTTGAGAGAGGTAAGTCCACTGATCGATGAGATAGGGATGTAGATGTTAGAAATAAATTTCACTTCGAGTCATCGGTGTCGGTTGTGGCGTTTGCGCTGTCGTTGCCAGCGGCGACGAGCGAGATCGAGGACGGGACAGACTTGGAGGTACCCTTGTTAGGCGTGCCTCTGTCCGCTTCCTCATCAAGGTGCGGAGTCGAAGACGAGCTGGAGACACCCGTCGCGTCGGCAGAGGGCGGGCTCGTCGCGCCTGTGGGGGACGCTACCGTATCAGACTTGGGCGGATCAGCCATGGTCGGGCTCGGGCTCGTGACCGCAATCTTGCTGCCGTTGCTGCCCAGAGCAGCCGCTTCCTTCCAGGGGTTCGAGTATTGCCGCTCACCCGCAGTCTTGACAGGCTGCGGAGTAACACCGGCGCTGGACGCATTGCTGCTCGATCCGGAGCCCTCGCGATTGTGCCGGTTAGGAGGCAACCGGTAGGAAGAAGGCGGAGGAGGGCCCTGAGCCACATCTCGTCGACGCGCATTGGTCCCGCTGTCACTGACATCTCCGGACGCCGACGGGCTGGCAGTAGCTCCGTTGCGCTGTTGCAAGTTTTCCACACTCTCATACGATTGCGAGCCCTCCTTTCCACCACGAGCAGATGGGGAGTACAGATGGCTCACTGTCGACATGCCACCATGACCGGCGCTTGAGGGCGCGTCGCGGTAGCCGTGGCTGAGTGCAGATGGTGTGCTGTACTCGTACCGGTGACTGTTCTGCGAAGAGACTGAGGTGCGACGGCCACGATCCCGGTCGCGCTCCCGACGCGACTCGAGGTTTTGCAGGGTAGCCTCGAGCTGGGACTGGAGGCGACTGATGTGGTCCGTGACAACGCTGGTGCGCTGGCGGATTTCGTAGTTCATCTGGTCATCAGGGAAGTGGTTCTGCACAGACGACATGGTAGATTGGTTGCCGCGCTTGCCTTCGCGCTCGCCACGATCCTGAGACAGAGATCGACGCGCAGAAGTCGAGCCAGGTCCGCCGCGGAGACTGCTTCTCGATCGGCCCTCACGACCACCATTGATCCTCTGCTCGGCCGCAGCACGAGCCTTGAGGATCATCTCAGCGGATTGAGAAGGCGTCATGCTGGCATGGGTCATCTGCGACCCATTGGGGCTGCTCGCGCGGGACGCGCCCAGCTCCGAGTTGAGCTCGAAGCGAGAGTACGCGACCGAGACGGCATCGTCGCCGGCGGAGGTGCCTGCAGCGATAACAGCGCGGATCTCGTCCACCATTGCCTCGCGCTCCTGTTCGAGCGAGTCGAGCGCTTGTTGCATCTTGTCGAGCTCTTGTCTCGCATTGTCGCGTGCCAATTCAGTCTCTGACAAAGGGGGGGAAACGAGTCAAGGAGACATGATGTTGTCAGTATCTACGTGCATGTATGCCACCCTTGCGAAAGTGTTGGAGCTCACCCTGCAGCTGGAGACGCAGTTGGACCTGCTCCATATCCTTCTGCGCAATCGAACTGCTCAACCTTCTCGACTCGCGTCGCTCCTTGTCCACCTTTGTCCGGAGGTCATTTGCCTCCTTTGTCAGCCGGTCCACCAGCTGCTGAATCTTTTCAAACTGGGCGCGCCACAGATCGCTCTCCGACATCAGGAACGCCAGGCGCTTGTTCAGCTTGCCAATCTTGTTCTCCAGCCCGTCGCGTGCATCGACAAAGGTGGATGCGCGACGACGCAGCGCCAGGATGGCCGCCAGCTCGGCCTCGGACGCGACCCGGACCCGGCTCGAGGACGAGCGCGGCATCATGCGTTGCAGGATCGATCGCGCACCGTCGTGGAGCACCTTGTCAAACGCAGACAGGACCGCGCCTTGGTCCCACCACGACGGCGGCATCAGGCGCTCGTACGGAGATCGGTCCAGTCGGGGCACCAGGACGCTCATCGGACGGAAGCGGCCTGCGGGGTATGCCTCGACGTACTCTCGTGGCGGGCCATAGTCGGCCGTGGCGAATCCGAGGGCAGTGACGAGCTTACGCTTACGCTTCTCGCGGATCCCCTTTGTCGTCGGCGCGCCCTGCGGCGGCGCCACGCAGTTGAGCATGTTGATGTCCAAGTCGACGACGCACACATCGCGCGCGGGGCGGATGATCGATTTGAGCTCGGTGTTGATTCCGATCAGCCACGAGCCCGGGTCCTCGAGGTAAATCTTGACATCGCGCGCATGGCAGTTCTGGTGCGCGACACCATGCCAGCCCCGGAGCTCGATCAGATACTTGATCGTCTCGACCGCCAGGCCGAGAAGCGCCGGGTGACGCGAGTGGAACAGCACTTTACCCGTTGGGGTCAGCGCAACCTCGCAGATGGTCAAGATGTGGTCAATGGAGAGCGTCTTGAACAAGGGCCACATTGTAAAGTCGACGCCGATCAGGCCGCGTCCCCACTCGAGCGCACCGGGGAACGTGCATACAAACGAAACATCGTCGTCTGGAGACTCGATGCGGAACGTCTCTCCCAGTCGGGGCGCAGGCTGGCGCAAGATGTGAGACATCAGCCGGTTGTGCATCTCAATGTTCCGGCTGTACTTGTGCCATGCAGCCTTGTTCCAGTCGCCGAGCAGATTGTAGATGGGGTACCGGGACACTATGCAGATCGCGTAGGGCATGAAGAAGGTATTGTTCTCTGGCAGGAAGCTTCCGCCGAGAATGTCCTCCTCCTCAGCGCCGTCCAGTCCGCCATTGGCACCGGAGCCATTTCCTCCTCCGCCTGCCGCACCGCGTCCGTTGGTCTGGTCGCGGCGCTTCTTGAGCTTGGCGGCTTTGGCGGCGCGGGTGAGCTCGCGCTTGACTGCTCGGGCTCGGCGATCGTCCGCTGCAGACCAGACGGTGAGGACGACTCCGTAAAAGGTGGCGAGATCGCTTCCGTTGCCGTCCTCGCCGTTTCCTTGGGCACCGTATCCTTCGCCCACACCCGAGGCGGCGCCCTTCTTGTGGAGGGCGACTCCGCTCCGGGTGGTCGCGTCTCCGTACGCGGCCGAGCTGGGTGGTGGTGGTGCGGCCGATCCGCGGATGGTGGGCACGGTGAAGGAGAAGGAGTGACTGGTCGAGGCAGGCGGGTACGGAGCCTGGCCGGCCACAATCTCGATTTCGCGGGTGAAACAGAGCTTCAAAGCTTTGCTCAAGACTCGGGCCGTCTCTGCTTTCTCAACGCCGCCGCGGCCGTCGGCCATCTCGATAAACTTGGGGTTCTGGGGCTTTTTGCCGTCGGCTCCTCGGCCATCCCACTTGTTGCTTGAGTCCTTGACCGCCTTTTTGCCCTTTTTGCCCTTGCGACCGACACTGGCGCTGTTGCTCGCGTCGTCGCGGGTGGGAGTGACAGCTCCGTCTCGATCGGCACCGGTGATGGTGGAGCCTGATCGTTTCCGTTCGGCAACCATGTCGGCGATGACTTCGGCGGGAGAGGGGCAGATGGAGCATCCGAGGACTTCGGGACGCCAGTATTTGCCTACGGCGCCATCGAGATGTTGCACGCCTGAGACACAGTCTTCTTCCGCGAGAGTCCAGACGGCAGGATCTTTAGGAAGCTGGTGGATCAAGAAGAAGAAAACAGAAGGACGCGTCAGAGGGTGGGATCTGAATGCTATATGCACGTGGAGCAATGGAGACAGAGAGAAAGACTTACGCCAAAGACTGCATACAACTGAGCGATGGTGTTGCCGTCACCGTAGCGACCGGCTGCGGTATCACCGTAAGGACCTTGAGAGTATCCGTTGGGAGGACGGCCCTCGCTGCGGATGGAGTATTTGGATGCGGAGCGAGTGAGACTGCTCTTGTTGCTGGTCGGGGCGGACGTTCGCGATCCGTAGGAGGATGACTTGGGGGCTGGATTGGAAAAGGTGGAGAGGAGGGAGGCGCGTGAACGGGAGGCGGGTCCGGAGGAGAGACCGGCGGAGGTGGCGGAGCTGTGGGAGGGGTAGCCGGCCTCGTCGATGTTGTTGAGGGTGGTGCGGGATCCGTGTCGGGTGATGTTTCCGCTTCCGCCACCGTTGGCATGGTGATTTTGGCCGTATGGGCTCTGACCACCTGGATCGAGGTTGGATCTGGATGGGTTGTTGGAGTTGATGTAAGGGGATTGTTGTGCGCTGTGTTGGTCTGGGGCGGATTCGTAGTGGGAAGAGTGATCGGTGAGACGGGATCGGGAGCGGTAGTAGGATTCGTCGTGAGGAGGGACAGGTGGTGGTGCTTCTCCTGCGTGTAGACTAGTCATGGATGGGTTCTGCAGGTGAGCAGAGGCCGAGTCGAACCATAGCGACGATAAGGAAGAAGAAGATGACGATGAGCGGGATGTATGGGCCGATCCGGTGGAGGACGTACGTCGAAGATGATGAGGGCGCGTTTGATTGCGATTGTGATGGAGAATGGCGAACATTGTGTCGGCGATGTGTCGGTATGACAGCAACAGTCGCAGTGGGAGACGGAGCGGGGGTTTGGATGAACAAGTGAGAGAGAGAGACCGAGGTAGTGGATGCATGAGGAAGAAACAAGGATTCGGCACCGAGAGGGAGAGGGGGCCCCGATGAGATGAGATGAGATGAAATGAGATGAGATGAGATCGTGAGTGGGACCGAACGAGCATCCATCTCATCTGCTTGCTGGAAGGGTCAAACTCACGTTTTTACGCAAGCTGCGGGTGGCCAAGCTCTTTGCGGACCGCAAGCTGTCTGTGGATTTGCGGGATGCATTGCGGAGGAGGCCTGCGATGCCGCCGGACTTGGATGGTTGTTGCTGTTCGTAAAAGGACATGGCTGGCAGGGCTCTGTGTGTGTGTGTGTGTAATGCGCTGTTGAGATGAGGTGGTCCTTGTCACAACTTCTTGGACTTGACGGGGAGATCAGACTGGATGCGCTGTGGCCAGGGTCGGGTGTGTGCCCCCAAGTGGAGGATGGTGCTCGGTCCTTCCTGCGCCCTTGGGAAGGCTCGTGAGTATGCAGATAGTAGCTGGTCGGGATAGGAAGAATGGAGAGAGAGAGTGAGTGAGTGAGTGAGCGTGGAGAGCAAGGTCAAATTGCCAGCTCCAGCAGGAAGGAAGCCGTCGGGAAGGACTGACTGTTGGGAGCGAGTGGACCTCGGGCAGGCAAGACAAGGTGTGCGAAGAGAGAGCGCGGTGAGAATATATCCTTTGCCTCTTTCTATATTTTAGACTGCTTTGGGGCCCAGAATACTGTATGTAATGAATGACCTTTGTTATGATTGGATTGGATTGCCCTGACTTTCATATTATTTGTCCTTCTGCATTGTAATCAATGGCACAGACTCGCTTGCTTTGCTCTACATACCTTGAGCTTTCTCTCTTGGCCTTGCTATTCCATGCTTGCCTCACTCACTCACTGCAGCGCGGTACGGACGGAGGGCTCACTGCTCTCGTGCCGAGTCTGCTCCGACATTATTACATTGCTTGAACCAGGCAACTTCTTCTAGAAGAGTGTCGATTTGTACATATTTCTGGGCCAACACCACCCATCGTGGGCCGAAAAGGAAGCAGAAGAGGGCTTGCCAGCGGATCCGAGACGAGGCTGGCGCAGCATGGTGATAGCAGGCATCATCAGTCTCGATCCTTTGCTCACTCGCACTTCTGAAACAGGAGATGATGAGGGAGCGCATACAGATGTCTTGCGGCTGCGCGGCCCGGAAGACTGTCGAAAAGGGGGGCGACTCGGGGCGAAAAAGACAAGCCGGGGAGGGCCCTCCGGGGAAGATGAAACTTTCGCAGGGCGGTTGGTGATTTGTTTGTTGGAGTTGCGATAAACTTTTTTGGGCAAGAAGAAGGAACAAGTTGACTTGCAGGTTGAGTGAGTGAAGGGTCATCCTTTACTCGAAGCACAGGGGAGCAAGACGACAAACTTTTAGTTGGGAGCAGCAAGCAGCCAGTCGTTGCGGGCTGAAGTGTTGGTGTTCCCCTTTCCTGCGCAACAGCTCCTCCTCCTCCTCCTCCTCCTCCCACCACCACCACCACCACCATCCTCATAAGCAAGGAGCGATCGTCGAGGGCAGGAAACCCCAACATGGCTTCTTCCTCTTTGGCCTCAGCAGCAGCAAACCCAGACGCAGCCAACACGCCGTCAACAGAGGTAACCCATGCCACCCTCGCAGCTCTGGCCTCCTCTCTCGCCTCCAACCCACTCGCCTCCTTCGCCGCAGGCAGCCAGGCAAACTCACACGCACATCAGGCCGCAGCTCACGCTCTCCAGCACATCTTTGCCCTCTCTGTAGCAACCGAACCAGGCGCAGCTCCTCACATCGTCCCCTTCCTGCACACCATTCACCCAGAGCCAGCAGCCTCGGCCGACTCAGCCTCGAGAAAACGCAAGCGAGGAGGCAAAAAGGCAGCCACCGCCGCCGCTGCTGCCGCCTCGTCCTCCCAGCCCTTGCCCAACAAACACTCCCTCTTTCCTCCCACTCCCTTGGACAGACTCGTCACCGAAAACATGGACCCAGACCAGCTGTGGGCACAGCTCGAATTGCGCACTGCTTCCATGCACAAGATGATCAATGCCCTCATCGTCACTGAAGACTCGGGCGGGGGCAACAGGCGCTCCGGCTCGTCATCAGCCCAGGCCGACTTGGACGACGACGACGACGAAAACGAGGACTGGACCACAGATGATGAAGAAGAGGACAGTGAGGACGACGATGACAGCGCAGACGACAGCAGCGATGTCGAACTCGAACCAGACAGTCATCTAGCCCTCGTCGATGCCTCGGCCAACGACAGTGACGACGAAGACTGGGAGTCGTTGGATCAGCGTTCCGAGCAGGAAAATCAAGATCCCAGTCTCAACGGCGCATTATCGACCTCGTCGCCAGCTCCTCTAAGGCGCACGATCAGGGTCCGCTTTCACGAACAAGTCGCAGTCAGACAGATCCAGCCTCGCAAAGTACGAGATGATGAAGAGGATGATGGTGACGACGATAGTGATGATGACGAGGATGGAGAGCCTGGCATCGCATTGACTCCAGAGCTTCTCCAGCTGCTGTCCCAGGGCAAGCTGACAGAGGAAGATCTCAGGCAGCTCAGCCAGATCCCTCGACAGCCTCCGCAGTCATCGTCATCCAAGAAAAGAGCTGGGGCTCGTAACGCCGCGTCTTCCTCAAAGTCAGCAATGGACCAAGACGATGAACAGGACGAGTACGAGGAGGACGAAGATGAAGATGATGACGATGACAATGACGATGACGAGCAAGAAGAGGAGGAAGCAGAGAGCGATGTGGCTCTCGGTGTTCAGCCAACGGGCAAAGCCAAACAAACATTCACTTTGAATGCAGACGAGGACGATCATGACGAAGATTTTGACGAGGACGGAGATCTTGGCATCGACCTCTTTGCGCCCTTACCCGACGATGACGCAGGCGAGGATGAAGCTTTGGGCGCTGTCTCGAGCGAGGACCGCGACATCAGGAACGCAGCCGATGCACGCTATGCGGATTTCTTCGGCAAGTCGCGGCCGGACTCGATGAAGAATGGCAAAAGAGCCCAGGCAGAGGAGCGACGCCCGTCGAAGCGTCCTCGCATGGACCAACAGGAGGCGGGCGATAAAGAAGCGCAGGAGGAGCCGGTCGCGACCATCAACGGCGGCAGTAGTAAAAGCAAGGGCAAAGGAGTCGATTTCGCCGACTTGGGGTTTCCTGAAGAGGATGATCTAGATGCGGATCTTGATGAGTCGGAAGATGAGGAGGAGGACGAAGATGAAGATGATGACATGGAGCTGGACGACGAGGACGAAGAACAAGGGGCCTTCAACGACGAGGCTACCGCTGCCCGTGTCGCCAGCGATCTCTTTGCGGACGAACCTCAACCCAAAGGTGAGCCCATCAACAGCATTCACTTTTGCGCCACGCGATATATGCGCCAAAAGATATTGATGGCCATGTTTACACCTCCCTTGTACAGGCGCAGAAGCTCTCAGCCGCTTCGAAAAGCGTCAAGCGGCGCTCAGGGACGAGATTGCTGCTCTCGAACGGGAAAATGTCTCGAAGAAAGACTGGACGCTGCGCGGCGAGATCGGAGCCCCCGCCCGACCGGTCAACTCCCTGCTCGAAGAAGACCTCGAGTTTGAGCAGTCGATGAAGCGCGCGCCCGTCATTACCGAGGCGACGACGTCCTCGCTCGAGGACCGTATCAAGGCTCGCATCCTCGAGAACCGGTTCGACGATGTCGAGCGGAGGTACCCGCAGTTGGGCTCGATGAACTCGCGCGACTTTTTGCCGAGTCGGATGCTCGAGCTCAGTGATGCCAAGAGCGGCAAGAGCTTGGCGGAGCTGTATGAGGAAGAATACCAACAAAAGGAAGGAGACGCGTCGGGAAGCTCGGGCACGACGCTTGCTACGGGCGCTGGTGCAGAGGCGGACCGGAAGCTGGCAAATGAGCATCAGGTGATTGCTGGACTCTTTGACGAAGTGTGCGGCAAGCTGGACGCCTTGAGCAATGCTCACTACACGCCCAAAGCAGTGAGTGTTTTGGCAGGGGTTCTCAGTCTCAAGCTTGCTGTTCGATTCTTCTTTTGATCGATCGAACCTGACACATTTTATGTTTCAACCTGCAGCCGAAAGCGACGATCCAAACACTCACCAATACAGCCTCGATCTCTCTCGAATCAGCCTTGCCTACGCACGCCGGCTCAGCCGCCGCGACCATGCTGGCACCCGAGGAAGTCTTTGAGCCCGCTCGAGGCTCATCTTCCACCGCCTTGGTCGGCAGCCGAAGCGAGATGACGCCCGAGCAGAAACAGGTGCTACACGATCGTCTGCGGCGGGAGAAGAAGAAGAGGAACGAGCGGATCGAGCACAATCGAAAGGCCGTGGAGAGTGTCAACGGAGGCAGCACTGGTTCCAAGAATGCGGGCTCAAAGAAGGGCGAGAAGGAGGCGAAGGAGGCGGCATTGAAGAAGCTGATTGGCAACAAGGTGTGTAGGCTTTTCTTTCCCTCCCTCCCCCACCATCTTGCCTTCTCTCTTGTTGAAACATGCTTGGTTACTGATCGGCTCCTGTTTCCTTCCTTCGATGTGACAGGGCGTGTCCGTCATCGGCAAAGACGGCAAGAACCGAACCGGAAAGGAAGCACTTGGCAACGGCAAGGCCAAAGGGGCGAAGCAGGTTCATTCCAAGAAGGCAGCAGCAGAGCCGTCGGACGCTGCGTTGCGGTCAGGATCCAAACTGAAGCTGTAGCAAGGATCTTCTTTCTTTTTCTGACACGATTGACGTCTGCTCCTGTTCGGTCTTGTTCGTTTGCAATCCTCTGTCTGGCTAGCATGCTGGCTTTCCTACTCTAGTCATAGAAGCTCCAAATCTCCTTCTAGCTTAGGGTCAATCAATTGCAATCTGAATGTCAAAGTCGGGACGTCAAGAAGAAAACGTCAACCCGTGTGGATTCCCGTGAACAAGCAGAAAACGGAATCAATGATAATAATACTTGGGCAAGGGGAGGGGGACCATCGGGTTGCTGGCCACCAAGACCTGTGAGGGAGGACCGGAGCAGGGAGAGTTGGCCAGGTAGTGGATGGGTAAAGAAGGTAGAGAGGTTTGATAGTTCGGATCGAAGTGGGTGAAAAAAACAGCCTTAAGTCGTCGGTACCTCTGCAAACGGGTCCCGCTCCACTAAGCAATATTTCTACTTCTTTCCGTAGCCGTAGTAAGGGTAAGGGTAAGGGTAAGGGTAAGGGTAGCCGGTGGGAGCCGGTTCGCAAACCGCCTCGCCGACATTGATGGTCTGGCTCAGGTTGGCAAGCCAAGGGCGAGGAATGTTGTTCTTGTAGCCAAAGTGGCAGTTTCCGCTCGTGCATTGGTCGTTGCCGTTGCAGACATTGCCGTCGGCCTGAGCCTTGGGGTTGGGCACGTAGCAGAATCCGTCGCGGCTGCAGAGGTTGTTCAACGCGCAGTGGTACGAGAACTGGCATCGCTGGCCAGTCTGGGCGCGAAGGCAGTATCCGTTTGCGCCGCAGGGGGAGTCGTAGCAGTCGAGGTAGTTGCGGCAGCCTTTCTGGTTCACGCGGAGGTAGTCGCACTCCTTGTAGCCGTGGAGTTGCTTAAAGTTGGGTCCCTGGATCTCTCCGTACTGGTCGCGGTTGCTGATTGAGGAAATGCAGCGACCCGAGGTGCAGGACAAGTCGCTGTCGCAGACGTCGCTAGGGTTGAGCTTGGGAGCACACTTGCCGGCCTTGCGGTCGCAGTGACGAGTCTCGCAGTTGCCTCCTCGGAAGCAAGGTCCGCTGCAAAGATCGTTTGTTTGTTTGGGGAAGAAACGTCAACAGAGTCCGTCAAAATCGTAGCCGGGATCGAAAGCAAGGCCACACTCACCCGAGGGGCTGGCGGGCGCAGACCTTCTTGGTAGTGCCGGCGACGAGCTGGCACAGACCAGAAAAGCACTCAGAGTCGGCGGAGCAAGTCGAGCCGACGTACTTGCCGGTGCCGGTCGCTCGGTCCCAGAAGGGCGATTTCTCGTCCTCCTGGTCGAGAGGAGAGGCAGCAACCAGAAGCTGGAGGGAGAAGAAAGCGAGTAGGACAGCCCACGAGTGGGACTTGAGGAAGG